>VCCN01005046.1:1231249-1260899 GCA_006491835.1 Architeuthis dux | reverse complement strand
GGGGGACAAACACACGAGAATATATTTTGATCTTTCAAATGACATTAGTCTCAGCACCAGAGTTTAATTTATTTTTAACTCTAACCATCCATTACTTAACAGCTTGCAACAATTGAATGCAAATGATTAACGGGTCTAATTTAGTGAATGTTGCTTCATTAGAGACTATTTTCTCCCTGTTTAAATTTAGTTCTTAGTATAGTTTTGATGAATAGTCAGCTTTTCTTTTCTCTAAGATCTGTACATCCTACATTTGGTTTGACGCAATGTAATCAAAGACAGTAATGATCAATAATTTATTGCAAAATATCTGCATCAGATTTTGCCCGATTGTAAGGGACAAAGGAGAAAACTAGACAAAGGTTTTAAATGATATTTTAATTGGCAACACTTGTCATTTGGTTAATATTATTACAAGAGCAAGTTTAATTCCTATTATTTATTTAAAAACTTAGCCTTTGTCCCAAACAAAAATTCAATTAAAATTCAACTAGAAAATAATCTTATTTGCAGATCCTTTCCTTGATTTCATACTTTTAACATCAACAACACAAAGTATTAACATCTAATTACTGCACACCCATTTTATATCCTACTACAAGTGCTTTTAATATAAAACTGTTGATGCAAAAGATTTTAGTAGCATTTGCACAATGTTAGGGGAATCTTAGAAGTGCCTGACATTAACTGCTTTCTATTGCTTGTTCAGTTCACTGTACAAGAAAGGGGGGGGGGAAGTATATAAACGATGATCATACAAGGATAGTTTGTTGCATAATTACTTTAATATTTTTCATTGTAGGATTATATACCTATATAAAAAAACATCCATGTTCCTAACTCCAAACAAGGAGGGGGGAGGGGGACAAAAAAAAAAAAAAAAAAAAAAAAAAAAAAACACCTTTGTATGCAACGAAGTCAGTGGGCCAGATTGGGGGAGGGTTGGAATTTGGACAAACTGTTACTGCACGATGCTATTGTTAGTAAATGGCTCATTTGAATGATGTATTAACAGAGAAAAGTTATTTTTCAGGGCAAGTGATTTTGCCGCATGACTACAACAGTCCTCATGTTGCAAATGCAACACAGCAAATTATCATAAGCTGGGATGGGAAGTTCTTCCACATGCAGCATATTTTTCAGACCTATCACCTTCAGAATATCACTGTTGATGCTTCAATACTCCTTGTCTGGTCAGAAATTACAACAACTTCACAATATTAAAAAAACAAAAACAAGACTGGCTGCTTCAGGGTCAAACTCCACTGACTGCATTGGTGCAGCCTGTACACAGAAAAATGCAACAATTTCAGCCACTAGTCGGAATGATCAAAAGACAATAAACTGTCTTCCTACTCATTGAGGAGGAGCGTGTTTGCAAAATTTCAAGTTTCTACTATGGATGGTTAGGGCTGATAAGAGGTAGAGAAAAATTACAGGTCTGGTTAAACACTCAATAGAAACCATCTGGTGACCAATGTCTTTTGGCAGCATGCCATGTTGGGGGTGTTCAATTAAAATTTGGAAAAAAGAAGTGATCAATGAACAAGTTACTTCTCACTTTTTGTTGGCCAGTGATCACTAAAGTCTGAATTTTCAAAAAACAAGCAAGACAAACTGAGTGATCAATTTAGAATGAACTTACATTGCAAATAGAACCCACCCAAGTATATTAATAGGAGCAGCAGGAATGGGTATTGTTAATTTTTTTTTTTTATAACTATAAACATCGATTCATTTGAGGCCATGTCAAAAATCAGATTTTTGCTTTATTTTTCAATACTGAATTTTATTGTTCACTGACCAAAGATAGATATTACTTTCTTATCTTTACTATTAGAAACTGCCAACATAGGTTTCTTTAGTTTTTAACTTTTAGTTGGTCTGGCTATGTATTACACGTACAGAATGCACCAATGAAACTAGAGGGCTGAAAATTTTTTTTTTTTTAAATCTAACCTCATATATATATACACACACACACACACACACACACACAAAAACCAACCAACATAGCTTGCAGTTTGTTATACAAGAGTCAAGGTCACTGCTACATAACATCCCACACTAAAACGTCGCATTGCCATGCCATTTTAAAAGTTTGGATTCTTTACAGACACCTTGTATAAGTATTGTCTCGTTAACCTAATATATTTTCTCAGGTATAGCAAAGCCAAGCAAATGTTTAACAAATGGATTTGCCTTAGCTAAATATCAGTTTGATTAAAAAGATAGCTTTACCAGACAATCATGCTATAATACTGTCTGCTGGAAAACTATTGATTTCTTGTCAGGATATTCCTATGGCAATTCAGTGAGAAAGAATTATGGCTCTTCAAAAATTGCCTGCTGCAGCTCAACCTGAAAGTCTGCCAAGTTATTATATACTTGCACAATCAATTTATAAGCATCAAATCAAGACATTTTCTTGGAAGAAAAAAGTTAATCCATATGCTGTAAATGTTTTCATATAATCAAACTAAAAATCTTTAATTATTTTTCAATCTATTAATTACATCAAACAGGTTTCTCTTTAGAATTCAAATAACTATCTCACTGGTAAGTTTCAAACTAGAGATATGTTATTTCATTCTGAAATAAATAAAATTTAAAAAAAAAAAATAAATAAATTAAAAAAAAAAAAAAATTAAAAAAAAAATAGAACTTTTACTTTGTTTTGCTGAAATCTAATTCAATAAGACGCAACCTAACGTTGACAGAAACAATACAAAACTAGTATGATTGTACTCTGAAAGGTTATTCTTTAACATTACCATACAATTCAAATGAACAGAAACACTTTGACGAATACTGAAGATTTTACAGTTGTACAAAAACCTGACTAGCAAACAAGCAATTTTGTCAAAATTACTAATAAAAAAAGTGAACCTCAAATTTAAAAAAATAAAAATTAAAAAAAAAAGAGCTTAGTTCAACAAGTGAATAATGCCTTAGTTGTAACTACTAGGATGATAACTTGGATTATGTTTTACATAATGAATCCTAACAAATATATTGCCTCATAGTTTGTGAGTGGATTTCATAAACCAGAATCCTTCTCTGGTGAGAGACGTTTTACAAGCGTGTCTGAGGATGAAGAGAAATAGAATCATATTGATTTATGTTGGTTACTACTAGTCAAGTGGCTTTCTTTCTCTTCATGAATTATTCAGAAAATGGTGCATGATTGCATAACATAAGAAATACGACAACGTTTTCGTTACTTAAAAATAAATCTTGGGGAGGGGGGGGGGGCAGTTTTACCGTAACCTTTTATTTACTGTAAACATTGATAATCTTTTGCGTACAAGCAAAGAAATTTCGTTACGGCTTAACGTCAACAACTATGGCTATTAAAAATAATACCAATATCCTCAAAATAAGGCAGGGAATGCCAAGCATCAGCCTTTTTGTGAAGAAAAAGTTTTAATGAATAAATCTAATTACACAAATAAGCAAACTGTATTGTTGTAGCTAACAAACCTGTGCACAGAAGTAGAAATCTTGATTTGAAATTGCCTGCATTAAGGAAGTTAATTTGGATGGTGACTTGTTAGTCTTAACGCATGTAAGTTAAAATATTTACCTAGCAGCAGATAGATGAATGAATAAGGATAACATTATTAATTAAAAGTACTGCTACTACACTAGAGATACTATTTTTGGTCGGGGGGTGATTAGCATAAATCAGCAGAAAAAGAACCGACGAAGAACAGTCTAGAGACAATAGATATGATGAAGCAAAAAACCACGTGTCAAATTTTGATGCTTGTTTTAATGTTTTATCAGGAAAAAAAAACTTTCAAGCAAAAAACTAATTGACTATGGAAAAGTACGTAAATAAAATGTCTTTTTACTAAAGACTCAAAACAAATAGTAAGAAATTGTTTAAGAAAATCTAAGTGGCAAAAACAAAATTGATGAGTCATCACAAGGCTTAAAGGGGAAACAACAAAAAAACCAAAGAACTGATCAATAGCCTTACCACGGATGTATAATTTTTTAATTCAAGTTTAGTTATTGCGGGTTACATTTTTTTTTTCTTAGCATAATTGAACAGTATAAGGATGACGAATAAAAGCTTCAAAATTGAAAGAAAACTGATTTTCCCCAGTAGACAACGAAGGAAAATGAAAGTGAATTTTTTTTTTTTTTTAAATGCAGACTCACAGCACAGACAGACTGCATAGTTTTAAAGAATGACGTTCTTTTTCTTTCTAAATAATGAGATTTTTAATTTGGTACGTACTGAAAATGCACCTTGAAAAATTGACACTATCAAATCTTAAAAGAAAAATAATCCTGATATTTTAGAAAACATGTAAAAAAAAAAAAAAAAAAAAAAAAAAAAAACCCACATCCAGGGTATTCACCCAACCCTACTGCGATCATAAGCAAAGCAGATTTTAAAATGCTGATAAAAAGTCATGAAGAAAAAAAAAAAAATATAAATAAATAAAGTATAAATCAGTTATCACAAAATTCGCAGACAATAGCCACTGCAGATGGCATTGTCGGAAATAAAGGGACATGGGTTTTTTTAGTTTAAAAGAAAAATGTTTTCTAATTAATTAGGGATTGAATAACAACAGAGATCGTGGTTTATTTAGTCTTTCTGGTGCTTAGGGGGAAATTTTCTCACGATTTTTCAATGCAATTCTATGCTTTTCACCCACCCCCACCCCCACCGGGTCGGAGTGTTCAGGTTTGTTTTTTTTTGGCACTTAGCTTAGTTTTTTTCAGACAGACAATGACATCATCCATTTGTCTTCGATTGACAAACGACGTTTGTAGAAATAAAACCACCATTTGTTTCGAATTTAGAACAAATTGTTAACGTTAATAGATTTTGAAAAAGTGACCATTTTGCAGAAATAAAATGTTAAGGGAGGGAGGGGGTTAAAGATGATACGGTTGTTTTTCGACACAAAGAAAATTATAATAAATGTACCTTAATGAACATATTGTTTTATTATTAATTAAATGAAAACCTTCAGTTAATCTTTGCAAGCAACGGTTGTTTTGCTGTTAGTCTAAGAAAAAAAGACAGATCATTTTTCGTCAACAAAACGTATGAAATTAAAGAAAGAAAAAAAAAAAAAAAAAAAAAAAAAAAAAAAAAAAAAAAAGGAAAATTAAGATACAAAAAGGGCACAAGTTTCCGTGTGTGTAGAGGGGGGGTAGGTTTTTATGGTGAGGTAATCATCACATGATAATCCTTTCGTGCAAAGGATAATTTATTAATTTCTTTAATCTTCAGAAATTAGATTGCCATCGAATTTTCGTGAAATTTCCTTACAAATAAATTCTCTCGCCAGCCTACCAGTATAAAGAGTTTTAATGTCAAAAAGAGAAGGAAAAAAAAAGAAAAATAAATGAATGTCAGAGTACCTCTTATATGAGGCAAGGTAAAAAAAAAAAAGAGAAAAAAAAAAAAGTGTCGTCTTCGTTGTCACAGACAAAGAAATAAAATAGAGACTAGCCTTGTACCGGCTAGACTCTTTTTAGTCACTTACCTTATTCAGAACCTAAGGAAAAAGAGAGAAAAAAAGACAAAGTTAATATCTAGAATCAGTAGAATATGGAAAGAATTTGCAGAAATAACAATATCAACTAGAAATACCTCTGGGTTTGATTCGAGTGGTATCCACCAAGATTTTTCACCGTCTGCCGCCATGCTGCAACTAGAAGTGCAATGCTGTCTGCTTGTTACTATTTATAGTAATAAGACACCCTCCATCCCCTAACCACGAGACTTCACTGAAAACTATTTATTTTTTTAAAACATATGAATTAATATTATTTAATCGATAATTATTAATTCCTTTGATGTTCATTTTGTTCCAAATTGAATATTTATGAAAAAAAATCTCATACTATCTACTTACTTTTTCCAATCGTTTTTATGTTTTGTTTACTTTTTGTTTTCGCTATTTCTAATGCAATGTTATATAAGAAAAAATGTTTAAAGAATAATAATGATAATAATGATGATGATGACAATTAAGAAGCAGGATTGCCATTTTGGCCATCTTGTGGCCAAATTTCACAAATTTGCTTTTTTTGAAAAGCATTTGGCCATATGCAATTTTTGGCCATTTTTTTCATTTACTTCGAACATTTTATTTTTTAAAATTTTCTGACGTAATTTTTTGTGCTTTCAATCCATAAGACCTTCGTTTCCTCAGGAAATTTGTCAGTTTGAAAAAAGTCAATTTTTTTAGGTTATGCAGGGGTTTCTATTTTCAATGTTTGTAATGCTAAACTGAGCCCTTACTTTCTGTCATTCGTACGGAACAAAAAGTTAACTTTGTTTCAGTAGTATTTTTAATAAATTCTTATTTTTGGTATGTACTGCAATATATTGTTTTAATATATTTTTTTGCATTTGGCCATTTTTGTGTGTTTTTGGCCAAAAATGTCTCCAACTATCTGGCAACCCTGTTAAGAGGTATTCAGAAGGAATGCAGTGTATGCAATGTTTAAATGACTAAAACGTACTCAAATTTAATATGGCTTTCCGTGACAGTAGGAGCAATTTATTTCTTTGTTTCTCTGATAATTTAGCAAATTTCAAAGAGATCCACTGAACCTAGTAATATTGTATAAAACGTATGCCGGTTTATTTTTTAGACTAGCACAAACAGTTCGGTTTAAAAATCATTATTTTGGGTTCGTAATTGCCATTGAACTGGAATAAGACAGCCCCTAATTTGTTCAATTAATAAAATATTATCAAGCGCGTGGTAAAAATTTTTTTCTGTTAGCGGGTCCAAAATCTCTGTATATACGCAAGCCCGCAGGCGTAATTTTAGACCGATTTTCACCAAATTAAGACAGGACACGTACATTTAATATATCTCGAAGTACTTTTTTTCCCCCAGGTTTTACGAGTGGGGTTCTATTTACAATGTAACTATAATGTAAAACTCGGCCCTGTTTTCCGCCATAGTTTCAAATCAAGCGCAAAGCGCGTTGTAAAAATTCTTAAGTTACGTAGTTTTTTTTCTTTACAAGAGGGGTTATATTTACAGTGTAACTATTATGTAAAACTCGGGCCTGACTTTTCGCCATAGTTTCAAAATTAAAGTTAGCATGTAAAAAAAAAACAACAAATACTTGACTCTCGGGTAGTTTTCATCCCAAATGTTTGTGTAATCATTACACACACAAATGAAGAATTACAAAAGATATTATTACAACACGAATACAGATAATACGAAACAACTAAACATTTCAATAATACAATGTTGAATGTTTATTGTTGTTTATAAATATCACGTAGACGCGCAATTATAAGATTTATATTTTACGAAAAAACATTTCTACAAAAATAAAAGATATTAATCAAATGCGAAGCACATGGTAACAAAACTCAAGTTTGAATCCCTTTCCGTTTTATTCCCCCGGGCGTAAGTTTTTACCGATCTCACCAAATTCAGACAGGATGCGTATTTTTAATAGATCACGCAGTACTTTTTTTTCTTTTTTTACCCTCTCCCCCTCATAAGTTTTTAGTGGGTGTTCAATTTACAATGTAAGTTTATACTAAATGGGTTCCTTAGTTTATGTCAAGGGGCGTTCACGCTTCTTTTTCGAAATTTCAGACTTTTTTTAGTAATCACTGCCCAACAAAAGGCGAGAGAAGTAATTTATTCATTGATAAGGGCTTTTTAAAAAATAAATAAATTTGTCGCTTCGCGCCTGTTCAGTTGTGCGTCACTTGATTATATTTTATTTAAATTATAATACATTCTACAATTGGGATAATACATTCTATTAACTTGAAATCACCTTATTCACAAGAAACCGGCACGTTTCTTAAACCTAGCCACTATCGAACTGTCGTAAGCGAGATTTTTGTCATTCTTTTTTATTTTTATTTTTGACAATCTAGAAGTGAATACACGACTTAGAAGTAAAACAATCATTTTCTTGTTAAGCAATAGAGTATAGAGATTTAAATCGCCCCATACTGTTAAAATGAGCGCTCTAATATCTGTTATAAATTAACGACAGTGTACCTATTTATGTCAAGTGAATAAGAGCGAATTTGTCGTGAAAGGAAAAGTAAGAATTATCTCCCTTACACTCAAAACTGGATCGAAACTTTTTTTCCTTCTGCTACCAATTAAAATTAATAAAATTAAGTATGTTAAAATCTAATTTGTCTAATAAAGTAATTCTATCTTTTTTTATCAGATTATTCTCAAGCATAATTTTAAGATGTATCTGTCTAACATCACCTACCCCAAACAAAAACTTCAAAAAAGAAGAGAATTTCAATTGAAAAAGGCCAGAATAAAGGGACCAGTTTATTAACAATCAGTTTAATACTTTTTAAATCTACAGCTCTCACAATATATTGCATTATGGATAGAATTAAGCGTAAATTAATCAGGCACACGGCCATGAAAATAACAAAATGTTAAAATTACTTGCATAATGACTGCAGGCATTAGGGAATGTGCTAAACCTCTTACTCTTAGTGCAATGGAGGATGGGTTCCCAAAGTTAAAACAAACAACAACAAAATAGTAGTTTCAGAATTGATCCCTTTTTTTCAATCTTCTTGACTAATAATAAAAACTGAATGTTGCTATTGTAAAATTACAACTTTGAAAAGAAGATTTTTAATTATTTTTTAAGCCAATCATAACTAACCATGCATTTATGATTTGATTTACACATTTAATTTCCTGTTTAAATAAATAAAATTAGGATTGTTGTTTGCTGGGACGGATTGGGCTGCCTGGCAACTGGGCAATATCCAGGTGGGCTGGTGCCGCCTGGCACCTAGCCAGTAGGCCAGTGGTTCTCAAACTGTGTGCTGTGGCACAATACTGTGTCGCAACTATCTCCCAAGGCTTAGGAAGAATTGATTAAATTTTAGGGCGGATCCAAGAATTTTACAGTCTCCTCCCTTGCATCATAGCTATATGTCCACACAATATCTCCAAAGGTTTTCAATGAAATTTTATTGAAGAGTAGGCCATGGGTTAAGGAAGAATTGATTGACTTTTTGGGTGGATCCAGGAATTCTTTTCAAATGAGAGATATTTTTTCATTTTTTAAATACATTTATGTATTCACTCACGATTATCCAAACAATATCTCCAAAAGTTCTAACTGAATTTCAATTACATTTTGTGGCAGGATGGGTCATAGACTAAGGAAGAATTGCTTAAATTTTGGGACAGATCCAGGAATTCTTTTACAGTTACCTCCCTTGCATCGTAGCTATATATATATGAATTGATCTTCCTTCAGTTTTTAGTTGATGTATGTGTTGGCAGAGGTATGCGTTCTCTGAGTGCTTTCTAGTTTTGCAATTTGTGTCAAACATGCAATGTTTCTTTTTTAAATATCCTGGTGACTTCTTGTAACAATGAAATTAAAAAAGAAATTTTTCATGTGTATCAAACCTTGAAGATGTTTGCAATATAATTATATTACTGCAAGTCAACTGTAAAAGCAAAATAATCTATGCCTGATTATTTTTTATGATGGTTGACAATGCCTCATCTAATTAAAAATAAAATCAAGATAATATCACGACTTATGCCTGAATTGATAAACATAATTTTCTTTTCATTTCTCAGTTGTATTTTACCTACGTCAAATAGAACCACGTACATCAATGTCCAAGGTGCACCTAAAAAGTCACAATGATTGATATTGTTAAGATTACACTTATTACTGTGAATAGCAACTAATGAAAAACAAGTTTCAAGTCAACAAGAAAGACTTTCTGAGAAGGTAGGCTGTAAAAGCAAAATAATCTATGCCTGATTATATTTTTATGATGGTTGACAATGCCTCATCTAATTAAAAATAAAATCAAGATAATATTACAACTATGCCTAAATTGATAAACGTAATTTTTTTCCCATTTCTCAGGTGCATTTTACTTATGTCAAATAGAAACACATACATAAATGTTCAAAGGTGCAGCTAAGAAATCAAATTGATTGATATTGTTAAGATTCAACTTATTGAGAATTAACAATGTTTGCTTTTAAAAAAAAATGACATCTCATGTGTAACAACCTAATACAGTAACACCTTGGTTGACAGTCTAGATACGTCCCTAAAAAATGCAGCAGTAAACAAACCATTTTAAAAATATATGATGTTGTTGAGTCTCAACAAGATGGGATGGATTAGTGCTGTTTATCTCTTCTGATAGCTATTTTCTAGAGCTGGTGAAATATCACTAGGTGTTGATATATATCGCTACATGATAAATTATTGTATATTTGTATGTCTATGTGTGTGTTTATTCTCATACACATGGCACATTAACCAAAGTGTATAGTATACACATACTTCGGAGACTGTCAGTGATACTCTCTTTTATCATTATTTATTTCGGAAATTTAACATTACTAAATTTATTACAAAAAATATTTGAAAAAGAGTGCTATAGCAAATTAGCATTAAATGGAGCAGCGCTAAGCAGGGTATTACTGTATTTTACAGCTGAAAAAAAAAGAGGAATAAGTCTAAAAATCATTCTTGTATGCCGACAGTATATGATTAAGTAAGCGTGGTTACCAAAAGGTTCTGGCTGCACCCTGATACCCAGCCTCTACACTCTGCTCCAGCAATGCCATATCCATTGGCTACGACATGTACACTACATGTTGGACATGGACGATCCTGAAGGACCTGCTGTATGGGGATCTAGCCTCCAACAAGAGAGCACAAAGATGTCTTCAAGAGAGACATGAAGTCACTGAACGTAAACGTCAAGAAGTGGGAGTACATCGTAAGCGATCACTCTCAATACTTGATATTTACCTTAGAATATGTTCTAATAACCATTTCGATGATCCCAACTTATATGTGGCCAAATTTCAGTTGCCTATAAAATGGCTACCCCGATTGTAAAGTAATACACACACTCGCTCACTTGATGTTAAAAATGGCATACAACTTTTGTGCGCCGTTTTTGACATCAAGTGAGCGAGTATGCAGATTACTCAATATAATTTATGTATTAACTTCTTTTTTTCTTTCATGAATTTTACACACACTCACTCAATGTCAAAACACAGAGTGAGCTCGTGTGTGGAACTTTACAATTTACAATTGGAGTGGCCATTTTATAGGCAACAAAAATTTGGCTGCAGATACATGAGGATTACCCCCCCCCCCCCAATTTCATATGGCCTCAAAATGTTCCTGTATTCATTGAAATTTCAAAATTTTCATGTGGTCACTGCGCTTGGAAGAATCGTAGCCTCCATTGATGGGCCGTTTTGAGTTCCCATCCACCCCTGGTTGTGTGTTATAAAATTACCTTTGATATTGATAATAATAATGAGTAATATTAGTGAGTGAGCATATGACATGTGTATGTAGGTGTGCTCCATTGTTTGAGGCCAATGTTACATAACATAGAATACGGAAAAGCAAACACACTTTTGAGATGAAGTATGTATCATTACTTTCTAATAAAGCTTACACACCTGCGTCTTTTTAAAATTTTAACTATTTATTTAAAGAAGAAGAAATAGGATTAAAACAAGTCAAGCATGCTCCTTCCTAAGCTGATCTGCGACCATGCGGTTTTCAACATTTTAAACCATTGGCGATATTTGCTACGGAAGACCATACGTGTAAATTTCTTGTACTTTTAAGAAAAAGATGTATGTGTATTGAAAGGATAGAAACGGGAACAATTAATAACAATTTTTTTTCTTTTAAGAAAAGATTTTTTATAATTAAATGAATAAATCAGCATGAAACAAATCTTATTACTTTTTTAAAAATGTATGTATAAACGTTATTTTTGAATTTAAAAAGTGACCAATGAAATTATTTAATGATCGCATTATTATAAATGATGAACATGTGTAAATTTTTTAAAAAAACAAAAAAAAAACAAAAAAAAACCCCAACTTATTGACTAATAGAAATAATTAAAGGTTCGAAGAATCCGTGCATTAAAACAATACACGGATTCTTTGAACCTTTAATTATTTCTATGATGTACAGATTCTTCAAATATTTGAATTATTCAAATATTCAATTATGTTTTTAATACACGATTGATATGAATAAATATAAATAATTTCTATGCCGAAAAAAAAAAAAGTTTTCTTAAAAGCAAAAGAAATTTACGCGTATAATCTTCCGTAGCAAATATCGGCAATTAACATGCTGAAAATGGCATGGGTCCCTTTAACGAAAGATTGCCGAATGAGCTACAAACAGTCTCCTTAAACGTGTAATATTGTACATGGATTTAAAGAGGAGAGTGCAACACACTACTGTCTCTGCAGATAACTTATCGAAGTCTCTAGTACTGCTATGAAAATCATTTTCTTTTTAATGCTGTGTTTTCTAAGCTTACAACAACAGAAACTGGCTTTATTATAAAGTATACCTTTTTGCAAGAAGTCATAGCGTAGCGGATATGACGTTGCGGAAGATAATGCTTTCTTCAACAACTAATATTTTAAGTTCAATCGTTGGATTTGGCCCCCAAAGATCATATGGGGGGGATTCAAACTGAGTTCACCTTCTAAGCGTAACTCATTGTATGTACACACGCATCCACGTATTGGAGATAGTCGGTGTGTGACAGATAGCGAGAGAAGTAGAGGTATTAGAGAGAGAGAGGGATTTCAAAGAGAACAGAGACTGTGTGCGAGGGAGTGAGGGAGATTAAAAAGTGAAAGAAAGCTAAGCAAGTGCGCGATCACACAGACAGCACGAAAGAAATCTCCGTAGTGTAGCGAGAGGTAACGTTTTCTTTACTCACTCAAACTGTTACTATAGATCTTTATTTTGCACAGTATCGTTTTTATAGTAATAATCATGACTTCAGAAGAGAAGGCAGGTGATTTTGCTGGTCATAGAGAAGACGTAATGCGCCCGGACAATTTAAATTCACTACCAGAGGAAACTACCCACCCGGAGACCTCAACAACAACATCAGCCTCTTCGGCGGCAGACGATGAACAACAGAGATACCCAAACGAAAACACGTTTAGCGAAAACCAGAATTCTAACAGTAGCAATAACAACACATTTTGTAGTGATAATTTACCTAAAAACACGGCAAATATGATGAAGCCATCAGAGACAAGTAACTTGGGTGCTAATGCAAGTATTGCTCCTTTTTTTGGTAATCTCAGAAAAATCTTTGAAGTTCTCTACCTCGGCTCAGCCAATATCGATAAAAGGTACTCATCTCCTCATTTTGTGATGCCCTGGGTGATGGCTGAAGTCAAACGTAAAAAAACAGAGGGTTTTCGAGAGATCAAACTAGAAGTGCGAGACGTCAGTCTACGTGGGACCATCATCTCTCACGATGAGGGTGAATTCTATCCTGACCACATCGCATCAGGACATAGTGCTTGTGTGTCAGGTGCGACTGGAACTGAAGATAGTACTGTACATCTGCAAGGGACCCAGGTGATATTGTTCGAACATAAACTCCATGGTGTGTCGAGGTTCGCCAAATTACACCAGGAACCCAGGTGCTTTGCTTACCTAACACGACCACAGCTTAACAGTGATTACCATTGCCATGTGTTCATTGCCGCTGAAGAACATCAAGTAAGTAGTGAAAAGTTTATTTATCAATGTTATAGTGTTTTTGTTTCATATCGTAAATGAATAAATACACCTTGAAACTTCTTCTTCGCGTTGCCCCCTACCCATTTTTTCTTTTACTTCAGAGAAAAGTGTCATAAAATGATTTTTAATAGTGGAAAAAAAAGAGAAGAAAATTGACACATTTCAGTTATTTTTATTCTAACCAACTATGCATTAGGGCTGAGGAGAGGGAGATCATGTTGTTACAAAACTGGAACATACTGCAGGTAACAAGAGAAAAATAACAGCTTAGATTGATTTCTTTTTAAATGGGTTTAACTTATGAAAAATGAAATTCGTTTTATGTGGAATTTTGGGAACATTAAACAAGTAACTGTCTCAAACAACAATGTTTCCAAAAAGTTTGATAAAAAATATTCGCAATATGAGACCTGTTAAAACGTTTTAGTTTTGTTGTTTGTAAAAGAAAAGTGTTTTTAATTAAGTTGGATGCTCGTGTGTTACCTAAAAGTAAACTAGGGAGTTGATGTTGTCACTTGTCTGTTTACTTGAGACTAGAGAGAAAAGGTGTAAATCAAAAGTAAATCAACCTATCTTTTTAAAAAATCTCTTTGATTTCGTTGATGATTGCAAATAAATGTTAATTCTTGTTTATTCTAGAATCACAAAAATACTCTGAATCCTTTAGCATACGTTTAACTCTCAGTCCGTTACACTTTACGTGGGTGTACATTAGTAATTTATAATGCTCTAGGCCAGTAACAAGTCCATCCATACCGTTATATATTCATTGTTAAAGAAGGGGATACAGTTTCTTATTGACTAACTTAATTTTTATTAATCGTAATGGTCCGATAGCTTGTATAAGTTATTCATTGTTTGCTTGAAAGTACATATTACATTTTACAAACTTCTTTTTGGAAATCTTAATTAGTTTTACCAAGAAAAAAGGCAGCGATTTTATTTTTTTAAATAAATAAAATAAAATGATGACAAAATTCACGCGAGTCTATTTCTTGTTTTTATACTACAACTTTGAACCTATTTAAATTGCTAAAATCTTCTTTAACTTCTTTTTTTAGTTACTGTTTTTAGTGGGGTTTTTTTAAACACTACACGGTAGTTAATACTTTAATTTTTTAGAATTATTTTTTTTAATAAAAAGTCCGTAAACATAAACCATGTCGGATCAGGATCGCCATGTAAAATATTTTTTTAAGGTAAGCTACATTAAGAACAAACAAACATTGAACAACAACAACATAAAATAAATGAAGTGCATAACCAAAGAACGAAGAAACAAAACCCGATGTGCTCAAAGGCTTGAAAAAGATTATCAGTTTGTTTTTGTTTTTTAAAAATCGAGACGACTTGGGAATAAGAATAAAAAGTGCTTCAGCAGGAATAAGTGTTTGTTTTCACCTCTGAAGTAAAAGTTGGAGGTTTGGTTGCAGGTAATGGTTTTTGGGAGGGGGAGGAACCATGTTACAAAACATGTTTTTAAACTCTTTATTTTCCTGTTGTTGTTGCTGCCTTACAGCACAATTCTTATGAAACTGTGGCAATATCATTTTTAAACTGAACTCATTTTTTGTCGTTTAAGTAAGAAACTTGGCTACCGATTGGTGGTTTGTGTTTTTAAAGATCAAAAGAAAAAAGAATGGCTGTTGTTCCAAGAACCCCATTTAAATAGTCTTAAGTCTTCTCTTTGTTCTGTGATCATTTCCCCCACGACGAGTAGTTTAAGTTAATAATGTAAAGTAGAAACGTTTTATTCTCATGTTTGTTGTTAACAATAATATTGTTGGTAAATATAAGATCGTAATTAGTGAGAAAAATGAGTTCGTTAGATAGAAAAGAATGTGCTGCTTATATGGTGATTTTCACTATTTTTCGTGTTGTGTACCTCATGTGATGGAATGCACAAAAACAAACTTCATAACCCATTAACTGCCAAATTATGACATAGCAGCATACGAGATATTTTCTTCGTTTATTTACTTTTAATCAAAACAAAACAAAAATATTCTCGGCCTCAAATATTCATTTTGACAAAATAATTTCGTCAATAATATTTTCTCACAGTTAAGGTAAGGACTTCTCACTCCCCTCGTGGTAGGTAAGGTACGCGTTAAAATTAGTCATATCTGATCATTCAACTACAACGGAAAAACCCACATAAATCTTTCTTTTTTTTTACCTTGCACTAAATGATTGTCTCTGAAAGAGATTGAACGATTACCTGTAGTGTATTTTATATAACTAACTAGTTTTAAATCTGCTTTATGTGTGTGATTATTTGTAAATTTTCAATCAGGTTTTTAAAAATATGTTGAATCAGAATCATCATGTGCATGTCTTGTCCTCTTCTTCTCTACCCCTTCTCTGGGGCGTCTTTAAATTAGATGCTGTATATAACTAGTGTCTTCCGGGCTCCACATTCTTCTTTTTTGTCTTCTTTCCTTTACTGCCACACAAATATTAACTGCTTTTCATTTATGGAACAGATTATTTTCCTTGTGAACACATGTTGCCTTCTAAGCTGTGCACAAATAAATTACTTAAAATAGCAGTGAAAAACAAGGACCTAAACTAGAGTCTAGATTTGCTACCCCCCCCCATGGTTTCTGTTTTGTTGGTAGAGCTGCTGTGCGAAACAGATCTGAGAAATTAATTTTGTTATGCTCCAATTAATTATTTCTCAGTGCTTTTTAAATCAAGTGCGTGTCTTCTAATTGCATACCCAAGCAATTATGCATGCATTGCATTGCATGATAATCAGATCAATAATTCTCAGTATTTCAGCAAAACTACAGTATCACAATAAACGTATTAAATAAATTCATGTTGACTCGAATAATTCTTCATCTACAAACTTGTCTTTTTCATAACCGATGAAATAAAGTAAGTAATAAACATGTTAAAATTGATAGCTTTTCTCTGGCAAGGAAAACACATCTGGCCTTGAAATTAAAAAGTGAATAAACTCACTTACGCTGAAAAAACAAACAAACAATTAAATATACAATGCCGATGAAATTGCTATTAACTGACCCTCTCTCTCTCATTATTGTATTATGTTTTAATGACAGCAAATAAAGAAAATAATTGTTTTATTATTTGTCCTTGACCTCTACATTCTTCAACGCCGGGTTTCTTCTCTTCTCTTCAAGTTATTCCAATCCGCCCAACCACGCATAGACGTTCACATTTTTTTAGTTGTGAGGACAGCTTGCTACTTGAGGCTTCGTTCTTTTTTTTGTTAAACCCATTTGCTCATTCATTCATTGTTGCATCTGTCTTTAGCCTTTCATGCTCTCTTTCAAGAGGACTAGAGTGGGAAACAATGACACATGTCATCATTTCTCCTCTTGTCTGTCCTCCTGTCTTTATTTTCTTTCTTCAATTTGGTTAAACTACAAACCAAACCAGTGTTTAAACGAGCGCAAAAATATAAGTTTACCCCCTGTGCTGCCACAGCCATAATCTTAGCTTCAGGTCGGGAAAAAATAATCTTAGTAGTCTGCTAATGTTTTCCTCGACACGGACAGACAGGGAACATAAACAAACCACCTCTTACTTTGAAAAAGCAAAATTGCCACCCGCATTTGTATGTCAATGCCTCAAAATTTATAACTTAGTCTGCGTCTGTGTAATGGACACAAATACAGACCATCTTATTTTGCCAAAGACACCAATTCAATATTAATCTTTTTAATGCAACCCCCCCGTCTGCTGGCACTGACAAGGAAATTATGTTTTTTCTTCTTAGTTTAGCTCTGCACATGGCCCACCGGTGCCCATGAGCTGCAACTTTTTCTTTTGGTCATCGATATGTTTAAAAAGGCAACTTTTATTCCTACCACTACCAGTAAATAATGATTCTTAGACAAAACACCCACGCATTCTAGTTTAATATCACAACCCGCGTAGTTTCCATTTATCATGTGGCTACATTTAATCCAAAATCTTAATCCTAATGCATACACACTGCTGCACAACACGTTGCAATTATGACGGTATTTTAAAATGTATCGTTCCCAGATTTGAGGGTCCCATTAACTGTTTAGAATAAACTGTCTATTTACATCCACCCACGCTTTCTTTACCGGACCTTTTGGTTGGCTAGGCACTGTTTAGTGTCGGTTTACAATAATCGATGAAAAAGAATTGCTCTGTTTTTTGTTATGTTAAAATTCAGACCATTTTAACGCAGACAAATAACATTACATAATACATAGGCAATAAAATGGACAAATAATGTTTATATTTTTGGCACAATGTTTTAGTGTTTGCAAATTATTAGATAAACATAAGTTATAACACAACATGAATTGTGAATTGAATTATTTCTGAAAATTTCGCTCCAAGCAACTGTACATTTTCACGAATGTCAGTTAAGGTGAGAATTACTATTCTTCCCTTCTTTTTTCTAAAACTCTTTTAAAAATTACAAAAAATATTCAGGTTTGCTTCTCTTATGTGAGTGTATGGTATTGAGCCTCACTAATCCAGCATGTTGTCCTACTTTCGTTTTCACTTCATTTGGTACAAGTCTTGTCAATGTCATGGAGTACCCGCTAATGAAGATTGCAATTTACTATGAATATAATTACTAGATCAACCTGCTTTGCCACTGCACTATGAACAACAATATAACACAACTGAAAGTATCCCTTCTTTTTTTTTAATTATAAGGAAATCATTATTAATATTACATTTAGTTAAAAACAAGTTCTCTGTGATTTGGAGGAATTTGAGAATTTATTCCTTAAAAAAAAATGTTTTAAAATGGTAATATCTTTGATTCCCCTCATCATTGAATTTTTCTAAGCATTTAAAAAATATTGAAATGAGGTTTTCTTTTGAATTCTAGGAAAGTAAAAATATATCCATATTCTTAATTCCAGCAATAATCACATAAAATACATTTATCTTTTTGTTTCTCGTCTCTAAAAAAGAAACATAAAAATAACAAATAAATAATAATTCTTCAAATGGCCACTTATCCTATGTTCATTATGGGATCAAGTTACCCATGTACACAAATTTGCAGCCCGTGGGGTGCAGGCATCTCTGTTAGATTTGAAAATATCAAAATTGACCTGACCATAAGTTGACCTTTATAGTTCACCAGAGGTCAAGTTACACTTGTACATAAATTTGCAGGCCATAGGGTTCAGCCATCTCTGTTAGATTTGAAAATGCCTGCTAAAATTGACCTGACCCTTAGAAGTCACCAGAGGTCAGCACCAACTATCCTATGTTCATTGTGGGATGCAGTTGCCCTTGAACACAAATTTGCAGGCTGTAGGGTGCAGCCGGCTGCATTTGATTTGAAAATGCCAAAATTGACCTGACTTTAAGAGGCCAGCTATCCTATGTTCATCCTGAGGTCAAGTTACCTGTATACACAAATTTGCAGCTGTCTCCGTTAAATTTAAAATGCCAAAATTGACCTGATCCCAGATTGAGCCATCTTATGTTCATCCTGGGATCGAGTTATACACACATTTTCAGCTTGTAGGGTAAAACTGTTTAGGAGTCTATAAAAAAACATAGTCAGAAACTAACATTCTTTGTCTTTATAGTATTAGATTTCTCAACTGCTTTCAGCATTGCAAATAGTGTATGCAACTCGCCTAGGCAGAACACAAAATGCTCTCCAATTTCTTGTCTTGACTGGAGTTGGATGCATTTAGCATAAAGTTGGAGATCTAGTGAAACAATGGTTTTTCTATCTGGAGATGCATAAGATTAATGTCTATTTTTAAAGCTGTGTATGAATTTGACCAGTCAGTTGGTGTACCATTGACCAGTTGAGGGGTGCAAAGGGTTACAATTGGCTGCTCGTCACGAACCAAGGAGTTATAAGCAACTCAAGTACGAACCTCAAGTGATACATCCTGTAGTGATTTCATCATTGCCCATGCCAGGTCTTGGTTGCCATAAGTTACCAAACTATCTGTGTCTGCCATTTCAATATAGGGCTCATACTTATTTTGCCTTTCTGGTTCAGGATAGAATGTTGATTCATAGATTGGCTTTGATGTATGGATTGGCTGGTCTTCCATTGAATAGTTCTGCTGCTGATAGATGGCCATTGCTGTCCCGTGCAATTGTCTTTTACCATCTGGTGTGTCAATCTGTGGTCTGTGTTAACAACAGCAAAATACAAGGCATCGAGTGAAGAAACTTTGGATGGTATATAGACCCCATCATTGGTTTCTATCTTCTTCTTGACAACTGTCGCAATATCTCGTTCAATGCAGGAAACCTTATCATAAGATATTGACAGATTAAGGTCATATAACTTATCAACAAGTGACTACTGTCTTCTTTGGCTTTATACCTGACTTGTCTTTCAGTTTTGAATGATTGTACCACTAGCTGTGAAACTACTGCTGTGATTTTGTTGACAGATTTTTGTCATCGTTGGTGTTCGAGTGCAACATTTGGTCTAACAAAGGATCCTGCGAATTAATGTTGACAGCTGTACTGGTGTGTTGAAGTCATCAAATGAACCAGTAAATTTCCATCATTCATGCTTCTCTCTTGTCGGATTATTTTGGCAGCTCTGTAATACGATATGGGCTTTTTGTCACCACACAAAAAGCACGAACACAGAGTGCATTTTGTTACACTTGGATAGACTCGTACTTCTGTTGTACATTTTGTTTCATAAAAACCCAGCATCGTAGATGGTATTTGACATCATTTGCCACACTATCGTCCGGAGAAGGAATTGAATTTAACCATCTTAAAACACTATCATACTCGTTTTATCTGCCAAATAAAGCATTGTTTTTCCAGTCTCTTTGAATGCTAAATTCCTTAATGTCCCACCATATGTTTGACATATTATGCACCTATTTTGTCAAAGAGGCCAGTATTGGATCTAAGTTTTCATGAGCTTTTGTTAGTTTCTTTGCTTGATATACTTGGACCTGTCAAAGGACATCAAACTCTGCTTTATGACAATGATGGGTTTCTATGTTTGAGAGCTTTCCCGAATCTTTCCAACACTCTATCACATTTAGACTTGTTGGAAAAGTCTTTATAGCAAGATCTGTGATAAGAGCCATTGTTATTGTAAATAGCTCCAAGCCCTTAGTTCTGATCACAGATGTATCGCCGTACTGATGATGTTCTGGTGTAAGACTAAGAATAGTTTTGAGAGATTCTAGTTTGGGATTCGTAACTGTTGATTCTATTGCCAAATTTTGCTGACAAATGATGCAGAGTCGATAATCAGTTTCTGTTCTGCACAATGGCAACAATCGCATCTATTTCTAAAACAAAATAAACAAGAACCATAAGTTCAACGATGTGTCCACAATCTGTGGTAGTAGTAGCATGAGGAAGATGGGGATGTTTCACCTGAAGGTCAGGACCAAGTTTCATATCAATCCAACATGATACGGCTGAGAAAATTGATATTTAACATTATTAGTTGTGGTAGTAGTAGGAGGAGGATGAAGAAGAGGGAGATGAGGATAGTTCACTCAAAGGTCTGAACCATGTTTCATATCAATCCAACATGATACGGGCCGAGAAAATTGATATTTAACATTACTAGTTGTGGTGGTAGCAGCGGGAAGGAGAGAAAGGATGAGGATGTTTCACCTGAAGGTCTGGACCAAGTTTCATATCCATCCAACATGATACGGCTGAAAAAATTGATATTTAACATTAGGGACCGAGCAACCGAATAATCTCTTATAAGAGATGTGTTAGGCGCATCTAAAATAAATCACTTGCAATGGCTGAAAAAATTCGAGACATATTTTAATTTGTTATTTAGAACCTAAAGAACCAGATAAAAAATAAGGATTGCTTGTAATATGACAATCTGACGGATTTACAATTTACCATGCACTATATACAAAAGAATTTTATTCTTACTAAAGAATTCATCTGTGCTTTTCGAATTTGTTTGAAAAGAGAATTCTGTCACAAGACTGAAATTTCTCTCTCTGATTTTGAGGAATAATGCAAAATCAAAATAACATCTCCAAATTTCTTGTCTGAATTTTGTTAAACGGTATAATTGTTGTATGTGGCTTGTTGTTTTTTCTTTCACTACATTTCAGCTGTGTACCTTTCAGCCTTCCTCAAGAAAAACAAACAAACAACAAATACAAAGAAATTAGTCTGAACAAACCACAAAGTTATCAAGAAAATGTTTTGCAAAAATATATATATAAGTTCTGATTAAATTGGTTGTTTACTAAGCTTAGCTTAGTCTGGCATAAGGGAAAATGGGGTTAGGAAGATTGTTACACCAACCATCCAAGTGGAGAATGTCTGCTTGCCTTGTAAATCAGCATTCAAAATCCTTGCTTTTACCTTGACTTAAACACTGATCATTGGTATTAATCAGTAATACTAAACTGTCAACCGCAGGCTAGCACAAGTTTTGATTTAATTGAATATTGTTCATTCTTTAACAAGCTAGGCAGGGTCAAACCTAGTACACACATACGTGAGGGTGCATCAATAAGTCCACAGTGCAATTTTATAGTTTCTGTAATTACCAAATCTTCATCTCAGAGTAATATATGCAAAATCAGTTCCCCTACCCTAGCTTTTTACTTATTGTTTTTTTTCTTTTTTTTCAATATGAGGCAACAATAGAACATAATTATTTGCTTAGTATTGTTTGTTCCCAAATCCTTATGTGTTATTATGCTCATCTTCATGCACTGAAAAACATGAAGAGTAAGATTAGCTACAATTGTTGTTGATTGACAAAGTGAGATACTAGATGTTTTGTTCCCATAACAACTCTTTTATTTGACCCATCTGCCAACATGTTCATGAGAGGGAACAACAGGACAGTCTTATCTGATATTCACACAATATAAATTTGGAGAAAAGTTGTAAAGTCATCAAAATCAATATTTTTTGCTTTTAGGAGTATGAATGTGCTCAGAAAACTTTATGGTAATTTGGCTTTTTGTAAATATGTTGGCTGCAGGCTGATATAAAAGTACCATGTCCTTGATGAATGCAAAGGTGAAAGGAGGCAAACCTTTGCCTGAAGAGTAAAAAGATAGTATTTTTTTTTTCTAGCAATATTTCCAATTTTAATTGTACCTTATATTCGCATTGTTTTCTATGAACAGATCAATTTAATAGTGAAAATTTCTGCCTGAATGATATATGAATTCCTCTTTTTCTATTTCCAAATTTGTCCTGTTCTTACAAAGAGTGTAAATTTGTAACTCTTCTGGTAAGCTACTTCAATAAAATATACATAGTAATTGGAGCAGGAAGGATGTGCGGTTGGCCTAACTGTTAACAGCACATAGCATGGAATTGGCTGACACAGTTTACACTAATTCCCTTGGGAAAAGCATGAATCTATCTCTTCTCTCCTCAGATATGGGGAAATAGCAGGGAAGACTGGACTCTCTATTTTGATAAAAATAATCTGGCATCCTTGGTTTTTTAACAAACCGACGACTTTAATTTTGTAATGGGTGGCCTATACGAGGTGTATGGCAACAGCAAGTGGCCTACAGGTTTTTGGACCACCTATTCGAATTATGCTCTGTTGAAGCTCAAAGTCTATTCCAATTCCAAGTCAAACACAGCTATAAGTGCTCAAAAGTGCATGAGAGACACTGCAGTTTCTTTAGAAACATTGAACATTGCAACTGCACCACTCAGAGGTGGAACAAAAACTGACAAAGAGCTTGAAATCGAGCATCGCTTGACATTTTTCCCTTTGAAAGGCAAATAATAGTTCAGAAAAGTCTGCTTTAACAAACAATATTCAAAGTTGATATGAATTGCGATATATGCAGAGTCAGTACAGAACAGCTGGACACAATACAGTACATCATACCTGATTCAATGCAATATTGCGTAGCCTTCATCTAGGGGATATTTTTCTTTTTAGATAGTGCCTCATGCTAGTGACTCATGTCCACGTCATGTGAAGTGGCTGATTTACTGTTAATTTTATGTTTATGCAATAATCAGCAGAGAGATCACTATGATGAAATTAAAATAATCTAATTGTCTACCTAGAAGTTATAAATGACATCTAAAAAAATCAGAAAATCTTAAAGAAAATAGGACCAGTAAGAAAAATGCATACCTGCACAATGTGTCAATATAATTGTAAAAACTTAAACATTAAAATATTAATGCAGTGAGAAAATTGAACAATCTGATTTTACAAAGTTTAGTGGCATGTACCCACATGTAACTAAACTTTGTAAAATCATATTAATAAGTAGTAGATACCATTCATGCACTGAAGTTATATATACAGAAACAATAACAACTAAAATAAGATACTTTATAATAATAATAATAATATTATCAAAGAAGAGATTAGATTGTCTGAATAAAGTTGGTATGTTAATGACTCTTCTCAAAGTTATTGACTAAAATAGATTGTTGCACAAACTGATATAAATACAATTAAGAGTTAAGCTTGTCTGTTGACAGAATTCCACATCATTATTATTACCTCATCTCTTTCATTGTTATCAAATGTTTATTTTTTACTCTGATTGCTTTTGTTCTCTGGTCTTGTCATTTTCTTTTCTGTTTTTTAATATTTAATCAGTGCTTATCCATGAACTATTATCAGCAGAGATTTTTATTTCATGTATTTTAAGTGTCAATGTTTCTGTTACTGTATATATAACTTGAGTGAATGAATAGTATCTACCATTTATTAACTGTAAAGCTTGTTGTCATATAGATAATATTTGTTCTGTGACTACAATCATATAAAAGGCCATATACATAAAGTAAACTGTGAGGATTAAATGTGCTGTGAATTGTTTACAAGACAAGCGTGTCAACCACTGCACTATGATAGGCATTCCTTTCAATCAGGTAACAACCATGAAACTTTTTTTTCTGTGTTTTTGCATTTTACAAAGTCCTGTGGCTAGATATTGCTTTTTGCTACAATTGCTTGTGCAGGTTTCCCCCGCTATCTGAAAGTAGAGTGTTCTTATGAAACCTTTCGTAAACGGAAATAGCAATTGCCATTAATTTATATGTAAAAATCTTTTGAATGTTCCCAGCTCCCCCCCAAAATAACCGTGTGTGAGATTTTCACTACCGTTAACAGCAGGGCTCCAGACTAACTTTTTTCACCACTGTCCTGGAACTGTCCCGAAAAACAATGTTAACTGTTCTGAAGGAAAGGTAAATGGTCCCAAAATCAAAATGTTGTTTCTTTACTTTGTTATTATCATCTATAGTTGTTAGTAGCATAATAGAAAAACACCATTAAAATGTTGAGGAAATAAATAATTGTCAAACTCCAGTCCAAACCTGGAGTTGACTTTGTTTTTCTACAAGAACAATCCTCACCAAATTAAAAAAAAAAGAAGAAAAATCTTCCCAGGACGCCTCCAAGACGGAAGTGATTTAAAAAAGAAAATGTGGGCGATACCTGTATAACTGCTTATGAAATGAAACCTTTTTAAATTCAACAATTTAAAAAGAATTATAAAACAATAGTACCAGTATAAAACTCATTCTGACGAATTTTAAGTTTAATAAGTAAATTGCTCAGAAGAGGCTGACTTTTCAACTGAATAATTTATGACATCTTGGTCACATGGCATAAATTGTTTTCAACTTAAGGAGAATGCATCTGCTATGTCTAGGCCTGTCGCCAAAGTAATTTCCAGGAGGGGGCAGCCCCCTCCCGGAAATTACTTGCAAGGCCATGAGAAAGGTGCATTTTTGTTGCATGGCCCTATCAAACAAAAAAAAACTGTGACTAGAAAAGATATCAGAAAGAGTACATTAGTCTTTGTTTAAAATATGTAGCAAAACATCACACTAACTTCCAGTGAAAAGATTGTTTCCAAAATGGTCCAAATAGGTGTAAATAATGATAGAGTAAACTTTGTTTTTAAGAAAAGAAAGTTATTGCTGCCTCACTCCTAAACAAATTGTATATGTCAATAGTGTGCAGTGGATTTGTGTGTTGGTCTTGCTGCACTGAAATTAAATTAACAATTTCCAGCTCATTCAATTTCTTTTCATTATGGTGGAAATCAGTGGTAATGATTGAACAACAAAGATTTTAGCATATCTTTTTTTTCTTTTTTTGCTTATGACACGAATGATTGGTCTTAAGCAGTTGACATGCATGCACACCTTTTTATTTAGGATTTATAATAGAAAATAATGTAGAATTTATTATAATACCAGATAAAATGGAAAAAGCAGCCCTTATTCCTTGTTCTTTTATTTATTTTTTCACATTTTAATATAAAGATAATGAAAAATATCATCACTACATTTGACCCTATGAGGTGGGCTTAGATCAGTAAAATGTCCTTCAAGATGTATCTGGTCAGATAGTATTTTTCAGAGAATGTTCACCTTTTCAAGTGTGGAAAAGTTTTCTCCTCTAAATTGAGAAATGTTATGGCTGTGATTCAACTTTGGCTCTTTTAGATTACCTGTTCTTGGGGTCTCTTTTCATTCATTTCAGACACTTTTCTGTCTGTCTGTCTTTTTCCCCCCAAATGAACTGGACTCTACAAATACAAAATACCAAAGAAAACATCCCACTTCAGATGCACAGTATTGTTATGCGACCTCAGTCCATTTTCAATAATGAATGAATTGGAAGCTTTAATTGAAGAAAGATTTAGCAATAAAGAAAGCCAAATACACCACCGGTACAACTTTTGAGTAGTGTCAACTTTAATCCATTTAAAAAAATTATATCTTAACAACCATCAAATCTGCTTTTTCCGCACCATCTGTCTACCCATTCCAAGCTGAGGGGCAGACAAGGTTTGAGAGATCAACATACTGATCCTTGTACTACCACAAGTACTCTTATCCTCTATTCTTTTGCTGTATTGAATGAACTGAAACCTTTAAAATGTTTTTTAAATTTTTATTTTACTTTGTGGTTAGAAAAAAATGTCTAAATGTAAAACGAGTACTCCCCTGCATATGAGAATGTGCATTATCGGTTTACACCCCTAATTTTGATGAGGATTGTTGTTCTTGTTATGGTGGGAAAACAAAGTCAACTCCAGACTTTGTACTGGAGTTTGACAAAAATGTTAAAGTGTGCATTGAGCGTGATGACTCAACCACCCTCTCAAGTCTGAAATGTAAATTTCTTGAGTGAATCTCTGAAGGAAATGTTGAAACTTTCCCTTGAAAATTTCTAACATTGCTGACACATGACGATGAAGCCTTTTACATTGCTAACCAGATCAGGAAAACAGATGCATGTCTTCTATTGATTTGACATTGATTAAGATAATTCCCTCTCTCTCTCTCTCCCTCCCACCCTCTCTCTCTCCCTCCCACCCTCTCTCTCCCACCCTCTCTCTATTTCCCTTTCCCTCCCTCTCTCTCTCTCTCTTTCCCTTTCCCTCTCTCTCTCTGTTAGAAACTTGAAACTTTTGCGCTGGATTTTGTCATAAATTTGATTGACGATCCTCTATTTATTTTTGGCTGTTTACTAGACTTGTACAGTCTCTTTTTCCACCACTGCAACATGTATTTCACCTACTCGACTACTGTTTTGAATAAGTTATTTCAATTAAATACATATGTTATTTTGGTCACTACCTCAGAATAAATTGGTTGTGGATTACAGAAAACTAGAGATCATTTTTAATGTGTTGACTCTGAATGATCAGTAACTACTTCTTCTTCTCAAGTCAACACATCCACCATCTTATTTTGTGAAAGACTTGCTTGCAAGCTAAGGGACCTAATTTTAAGCCAGAAGTAATACTTTCATTATAGCGCCACAACTATTCAGAATTTTCTAATTGTGCTATATGAGATTGTGTTAGAATTATTAGGTTATCTTTCTCAATGTGGGGCATAGTGGATCACTTCTGAGCCACTTCAATTCTTTTAATTCTATCAATTCATTTCATGTAGTTTACTAGGGAACTAAAATAGCATTTTAAGTTTACTTTTGTATCATTCTTTTTTTCTTTTCTTAAATTGCTTTTGAGATTGTGTGAATGTGATGTTTCCTTTAGTGTGCCTATCTTTTATTTTGCCAATGAATGAGAGATTTTTATGATCACTTTTTGTAACATAGCCAACAATACTTTAATAAAATGTGTAGTTGGTTTCACTCTGGGATTTCTTTGAATCACTCAATCTTAAGTTGATTCACTGTTCGCCCCCGGGCGATGGTTCACTGTGTACTATGGCTGGGACACAGTGGGTAAGAAATAATGAAAAAACAAATGCCTGCCAGTTCAGTAGGTAGAAAATTAGTTCTACCTACAATTAATTTTTTCTGATTGACTGTGCCCCGGTTTCTTGTGTGTTCTCTTACAAGCACAATTATATATTTAAGCTAGTCTGAATCGCACCTGTTTTCAGGCAGCCAATCAAAAAAAAAAGAAAAAGAAAGTAGATTGGTTACTTAGATCCATCTTCCAGATAATACCTCCCCACTGCACTAAGAGAGCATCAGGGTTTGTCTTGATGTCTGCAGCAAAGACCAAGGAACCCAGGGGTTTCTTACCAGCCATTGCAAATGAGTTCAATTCTTACTGAGTGATGTATATAAACTAGACTGATATTTGCAGGAATCTTAAGTTCTTTCTCCTCATTTTGTCCAGATTAAAAGAGTTTTCTGTACACTTCTTACCAGAATTTAGAGGCTGTATTTGGTACATTTTATGTAATGATGATATTATTAAATCACTGTAGCCATGATCACCAACCCGACCAGCCAAATGGCGAGGATTTCTTCCCCTTTTCTCTTGGTTATTTTCTTGTGTCAGCGCTACCAGACACACCTTTTGGCCTATACCTTGCAACTGCATATGAGTACTCTTTTTGGACTCTTGTACAATTGTATCAGCATTACCCTAGCGGATATATAGTGGGCATACTATGGTGATTCACTTAATGTGTGGTGTGGTGTATTTGATTAATTAAAACTTTTAATTTTTTAAAGATTTTATAAACCCTACAATTTAACATTGAAAATCATTCCAAATATGATAATCACTGCTACCCACAACACTGGTTTATTGCTGAGTTTATCCATGTGTTGTGACATTTATATGTATCTATGTAACTATCTATGTATCTGGACTTTGCCTAGCCCTAACCATTCATAGTAGAAACTTGAAATTTTGCACATACACTCCTCAATGAGTAGGGAAAATATTTTTTTTTGTTTTTTGAAAATCCCCCCCCCAAATAGGTTTTTAGTGGGGGTTCAATTTACAATGTAAGTTTATGCCAAATTGATCCCTTAGTTTGTGTCCAGCAGAATTCTCACTTGTCTTTTGAAAATTTGCACTATTTAGTAATCACTGCCCACCACCACTGCTTAATTTACAAGGTAAAAAGAAGCATATATAGGTGGTGGTGATTCATAATTTCCTTTGGAATGCTAGTTAGTAGTGACACTGTCACATTTCTGCTAAAGTTTAGAAATTAGATTAATTTAATAAAAAATCCATTAATGTGGACGTGTGTCCATCACATAGAAAAATTAGAATCTGGATCCCATTAGTCAAAATTTGATAAGGATTCTAGTAATTTTCAATGCTGTAGCATCAATTAAATTAGATGGGTATTACATGTTAGTATCTTAAGAGTAAATTGGTACACTTTTACAAATTGGGGAAGATATCTGGATTATCTTTTTTTTCCCCCTTTGTAAGTAAATGAGTACATGTATATTTTTTATGTTGTTCAGTAGGAATACTTCAACAGCTGTATGCATATTTATATGTATATAAATACATATTTGCAATTTTGTGTGTGTGTGTGTGTCTAGATATTCATGATGTACTTCTGTAATATCTGTGTTTATAATTCTATATATCCATGTGCAGTGTACATGTCATCTTTGAGATAACTTTTTTTTTCTATCCTCTGTATTGTGTGGGTGTCTGTAGTGTAGTGTTGGATCCAGTTTTTTCTTTATACTGTTTTCTGAGTGGCTTCTGAGTTTTAAATCTTTTCGTCTAAATACCTTCAAGACCCTCTGAAAATCTTTATTTATCTTAACCAATTTAACCAAGCTTGGATATATAATATAATATTCAAAATTTTCTGGGGAAACATGCCCCCC
>VCCN01005046.1:1202664-1216109 GCA_006491835.1 Architeuthis dux | reverse complement strand
TTGCTTAACCTCTCCGTCACAACGTTTCTCCCTGAAAATTGCATTGCCATATCCGCTCTGCCTCAACAAAAAAAACGGTTGCAGGCTTTCGATATTTCACTCAAGATGGTTTTAGACTATAATTTCCACAGAATTCTGTGATTTTGGAAGCAGAAAATGCATTTTAAGAGCTTAACAAAAAGTAACGTTCAGAATTTTAAAGTATCGAAGCTTAAAACAGGTATTGTTATCGTATCGTAAGTTTTTTTGTTTACGTAACTAAAACTAAGCAAGTCAAAATTATTATTCATTTTTTAAATTTTGTAATTTATTCATATAATCTATACATATAAAAGCCAAATTTGTATGGTTGATGGTTGCATGATGCTTGGTTGTCTGTAGTGGCCGCTAGCTGAGATCCTACTACTCATAATGGACTGGTCCACATTAGATAGATTGTACAACCAATAATAGAATTAAAGGGTGGACAATACGAAATGGAACATGCCATTCCCATCCCATAGCAACTGTGTCTGTCAACGCAACGTGAAAGAGACTCTGCTTCCTCTTTCCTTTCGGCTTCCTTTGATGTAGCCTACACAGGGAGGAAACAATTTGAAGGGGAAAGGCAGTTGCTGGATTTTGGAGACGTTTCTGGCCAAAAACTCGCAAAAATGGCCAAATGCAAATACTCTCAGCACATCAAAAAAAAAAAAGAAAGTCAAAATGGCACAAAATTTAAATATGGCCAAACCAAAAAGTTCATGGCTAAATGCTTTTTAAAAAGGCCAGATTTGTCAAATTCGGCTATCAACTTTATTTTGTAAGAAAATAGGTTATATTTTTTTCTTTCTATGACTTTTTCATACTGCACGATATCAGTGGTGACTTTTCTTAAGTTGAGACTTTCAAAAAAACTTAAATGTATGTAATGTTTATAAACTAAACCAATTCAGTACTTAACTTAGCTTTGACAGTGGGGATAACCTCCTATAGGGTGGGTATTTTCAGCTAGGGATGGAAAAAAGCATTTATTTGACAAAAAAAAAAGTTTTTTCAACATATTCTCCCTTCTTGTCAATGCACTTAATCCAATGCTTTTCCATGAATCACATACATTGAACATTATACAGTGAAAATTTCAGATCAAAATTCAGCTAATAACTGTGTCAGGCTACAAACCTATTGATCCATCCTCATATAAGCAAATGACAAGCTGTGAGACGAATATACTCAAAAGTAGTAAATAGTGGAAGATGCCGTTTGATTTGAACAAATACAGGAAACCTCTGATTAACACAGTTAATGTGTCCCCAAAAAGTGCTGGGTTAATCGAACTTTGAGAATAATCAAAACCTATGAGAAATAATGTAATTAATCCTCAACTTCCAATTAAAAAAAGATTTTTAAAACCATCTTTTGATAAATAAAATGAATGCCATATTTATTTTTTTAATATTAGCACATTAAATGCAAACGCGCAAATCAGAACCGCATTAACCAGAGGTTTCCTGTACTTTTTAATACCAATTTCTCTACATTTTTTCCATCAAGGAGGCCAAAAAAAGGAAAGAACATTTCTGTAGTGGTATAAAAAGGTAAAAGATGAATATTAGACTCAATATTTCTTTTTCTAATGTGTTTATTAGGATGCTATTGAGAACCATTTGTGTTCTTTTTCACAATTACTTGAAAAAGCAAGAATGATTTTTTTTCTTTTTCTTTTCATGCTGCTTTCCATTGTAGCCATTGGGAAGGGGATGGTTGAGGGGAATTGGAAAGAGGAAAAAATGGCACTTAAGATGAACTGATGGAAAGACCTGAGTGGGGTGGTGGTGGTGGTGGTAAAGGACAGAATTATGAGGAATAAAAAGAGGGAAGGACAAAGAATTGTCAGTCTACTCAATAACATCAGTAGAGGTTGGCCCCTTGTGCATTTGCTAATCGGGGAAATTCTTCTTCTTTTTCTGCCTTTTATTCTTCAGATTTTCTTCATTTCTTTTAGTTTTCCCTTTACAGAATTTTCTTTTGAAATTTAATACGTTTTTCTATTTTTCTTGTTTTTGTTTATATATCAGTTTTATTTGGGATTTTGGGGGGTTTTTTTTGCTTAATTTTTTCTTTCTACTTTTGAAATACTATTCTCTTCTCTCTTTTACTTCCACAATATCATAGACTGAGTGCCACTTTTAACATTTTGTAACTTTTTGTGTATGTTCACAGACCCCCCCCCCCCAAAAAAAAAAGATTGTGGTAGATTTTTATTAGATTTAACACAAATCAGTATCTTAGAACAGTTTTTTTTTTGTTAAGACCTACGGAATATGTTGAAATTCCTAACCCACAGGAAAAAAACTTATTGAGATAAGTAAGAATAATTAGATTTTTAAATACTGTCAGCCATTTTAATTGATCAAATGGATTTTCATATTTCCCTGTTAATGCTGATGTCAACATTGGTTTTGATTACATATTTGCTGGTGTTGGCATCAATTGTCTGACAAAATCTCCATATGATAATATTAATACATTTATCTTGTCATTCTTAATGATTAAAGACGTGTCATACCTGTGGAGTCAATCTAAATGAAGACTCAAAATTGGAGATCCCTTTCAATAAGTTATCTAAAAATTCGGTACTCTTCTTTCTCTCTAAACTGAGGATCAGTTTGATATGAGAATGAGATTGCTTTATATGCAAACAATTTGAGACATTGTTGCTTACTGTTCTGCTTTTTAGAATTTTATGAACATGCCTCTTTGCCAAGAAACTCAACATTTAATGACAATTAAATAGCAATAAAAATTTCTTTATGCAGTTATCTGAATGGTTGAGAGAGTTGTTAAGGTGAAAGCGAATATATATGCATATGCTTGTAAATATCCTGCTTTCAAATTACAAATGCCTTTGGAGCATTGCCTCTTCTCTTTGTAGAGGAGGCCCTGGATTAGGGCTGGTATTTTAAAAGGAGTGGTGGGTGTACTGTTTTTTTCTACTCCGGTGCTGCCTAATGTGAATGTACTTTATTTAAAACTTTAACTGCATTGATAGTTTTTAAGGTGTAGAAGAAAGAAATACTCCAAAATTAGAAAAATAATTTTTCAAAAATCTCCAGAAACAATGATATTTTGCTTTACTTCAACATATTTTACAGCAAAGTGCTCATGTTTACACAATTCCTCACTGTGGTTAATGTTGAGTTTATCTGTTGTAGCATCATATAAATAGAAAAGTTGATTGATCCACTGCAGACATAAATAAACATTACAGATATAAACTAGGTTATCTCGTTTTATAACTTCAGTTTGATTTATAACCAATACAACTGGTAGCTTTACTACCCCTGGTAAATATTATGGAATCAACACACTTAGAGCATATTCACCCAGCTGTTTTACTTTGTAGCAAATAAACAAATCACAGATATGACACAAAACAATTTTTGTTTAATAGCTTAAAATTTTGGTTTCATGAAATATACCTCAAACAAATTAGATTAAAATATTTAAATTATTGGCATATTCTTTTTCCAGATTGAGTAGATGGAAAAAATTATAGAATAACTCGATGCTGAAGAAAAGATTATGGAATCATCAACCCAAAGAATCATGATTAGTACTTTGTTGCTGCTCCTCCTCGGGCTTTCATGACAACCTATATTCTTTGAGGCATGAACTTCACTAATGAAAAACAATATCCTCCATCAAGCTGGTTCCAACTTTTTCTAATAGTGGTTGACAGATCAGCTTTGTATGTGGGAGCTTTGTCATGGACTATTTTTTTTTCTTTTTAAATTTCCACCATAAATTTTCAATTGGATTGAGATCCGGACTGTTTGCTGGCCATATCATTGAGTTGATATTCCTTTACTGAAGAAAAGCTTCAACACACTTTGCTCTGTGGCAAGATGCATTATCATCCTGAAAAATGACTTCATCATCACCAAACCTATTTTTTATCAATGGAATGAGAAAAGTGTCCAAAATATCAATGTCTGTTCATTGAATGTTGAGGTACTGATTGCCATCTCCCCATGTCCTTTACCTGACATACAACCCCATATCATAAATGAGTCGGAAAATTTGCTTGTTTTAATCAGGCAGACATTCTTATGTTTCATTGGAATGGCAACAAACAAAAGTTGCAGCATCATCACCTTAGCCAATGCTGATTCATGATTCATCACTGAATATCACTTTCATCTAATCATCCACACTCCATGATTGCTTCTCTTTAGCCCATTGTAACCTTGTTTTCTTCTGTTTAGGTGTTAGTGTTGGTTTTCGTTTGGCTTTTCTCTATGTAAATTCTATTTCATTCAGTCAATTTCTTACAGTTCTGTTTTTCATTTGTTTTGTTGTGCATTTTCTATTTTCAAGGCATATTGCTTTGAGTTTTCTATTCTGATGCCTTGATGTCGACCTGTATGTTTTCCTTTATAACCTTCCCATTGTTTAGTGAGGTTCCCAGGTGAAATTGCATGCCATAAGACTTCTGACTCAAATATGGTGAGCTGGCTGGCAGGTCTAAACTTGTGACCTGCATGGGTCCAATTGGATGTTTTGATAGTGGACAAACGAGAGAAGACCTTCCCATTTTGTTTATACTTGCACCACATTTTAGACACAGCTGACTGAGAATAACTAACATCTTTTGCCACACTCCATGTTGGATTTCGTTCTCAAAGGAGTTTTATAATCCTTTCCATTATTTCAATTGAGAGCTCTCTTGTTGAAGACCTGTTTCCTTTCAATTAGCCCAGTCCAACAATAAGTCCAACAGCTCATTGACAACTGTAGACTAATTTGCATATTTAGATTTGTGCTGGTATAGTGATTCCATAATCTTTTCCTCTACTTGATCTGGAACAAAATATGCCAATAATTTAATCTAATTTGTTTGAGGTACAGATTTCCTGAAGCTAAAATGTTCAGCTATTAAACAAATTGTTTTGTGTCTTATCTCTGATTTGTTTATTTGCTGCAAAGTAAAAAAAACAAAAACCCTGTGTGATGATTCCATAATTTTTACCTGGTGTAGTATTTTCAAATTACAGACGCAAGTTGCATAATGGGTTATACATTGATTTTAAATCATAACTGAGAGTGAATGAATGTGTCTTGATGACAGATTAAGCAAGACAATCGTTCTGTTAAAAAGGAATTACAATATTTCTGCTCTTATGAAAATTAAAGATATTTTAAAAATCTTTATAGATTTTTTTAATACTACTAAAAATCTTACTCTTACTTAATCTGAAATAGTTGCATATTCATATAGAAATCATGAAATATTTCAAGGATTCTTTTTCTTTTTATTATATTGACTTTTTAGATATTTAGGAGTTGGGTTTGAAATGTCAGTTTATGAACATGATTCCAGAATACACCTTCCCCTTTCACTTTGTTGGGATAAAAACATCAAGTTACCCAAATGTGCTAAAATATACAATTTAGAGTCTAGTAAGTAATGAAATTTCATTGATTCTTTTCACTGATATTAAAATGCAACATCAGCAAAGGATTCCATGTCATTGATTCATAAATCCTGAACAATTATTGTATCAGAAGATTTTCAAGCAAGATTTCTGAGCCAGCTTCAATATTGGTTGCTCCCCTACTGTGTATTTGCATTATTAAGAGTTCACATTTTAAAAGCATTTTTTAGTTGAGGTTCATTTTTAAAATCTTATGAGATAATGTGTCTCTCCTTTCAATTTTATGTTGGCATGCACTTAAATTTGAAACCTATGCATGTACATGAATTTGTATCCATTTGTATGCATGTTTGTGTGTGTGTATGTGTGTATATTACAACACACACACACATGCACACAGCCTTATATATAGCTCACCTTCAAGAAATTGTACACTTTGTTCCATATTCTTCAGATACATTTTGTTATCCTCTCTTTCTATGTGTGTGTGTGTGTGTGTGTGTGAGAGAGAGATGAGCAAGTTTTCCAACAGAACAAAGAACAAAATTGAGAATACATTTCTTGCAGTGAAGTCCTAATGTTTCCTATTTTATATTTTAAAAAAACATTTGAGTTCAACCATTTTTCAGTTCTTTGCAATTTCTCTCCTTTTTTAATAACCTTTTCAGTTTTAGTTGTATCTTTTTGTTAACTTTCTTTTTTGCATTTTCTTTCAACATTTCAAGTGTATTTATAAAAATGTAGTTTTGTGTTTAATTTTGCCATTTTTGCATTTTGTTTATAAATTTGTTTTTTATGTGTCTTTATTTTGGTGTAAATTATTTTGCTTTTGTTTGTTTTGTATATCTTCTGATTTGATTTTGTTTTATCTTTCATTTTTTATAGTTTGTGTTTTAGATTTACTTAAACTTTTTTTTGGTTTTTTTTTTTTTTCAATGATTCTCTTTTATTTTGTATATTTCAGCTGAATTTCTTGCTTTGAAATTAGCATCTTGTATTAGTTTTTGTGATTTTAAAATATTTTATTGTTTGCTTTAGATATTTCTCTGTATCTTTTTTTTTTTTTTTTTTTTTTTTTTTTTTTTTTTTTTTTTTTTTTTGTAGTTTTATGGAGATTTTAAAATTTGGTCTAGCTTGTTTAGTTTTATGTACATTGTAATCTTTACCTGTAATTTAATCCAGATTATAGTAATTTTTATAATCACTTTTAGTGACAATCATTTACTGGAATTTCATAAAAGCCACAATAGTGATTTTTATTTGTTGTTCATTGATTAAAACATAAGAGACCAGTTCAAGATTGCTTGACATTAAGATTATTTTATGCACTCCAAGAAGTGAGCCAATTCTTTGAGACTATTTTGACTGCTTCTGAAAAAGCCAAAAGAGAGAAGTCTTGCCAACAATAGTAGCAATGGACATTATTGATTGTTTTCAAGATGTTTATAACACAAAAATTCTTTGTGGCCTTTTCCAGAAAGTGAGTGGTTGTTGAAGTTAGTTATTTGCAACATTATTCTTCCTTAGAAAATAGTTTCATAGAAATTTTTTCACAGGTATTAACTAGTTCATAATTCTATAATTCATAGATGTTTTTTTTTTTTAGCTACCATATTTGATGGCATATAAGACCCCATCCTTATTTCAGCAAGGAATATTAAGAAAAAAACACATTTCACAAAATTACTTTCATTTATCACAGTTTTTTTTTTTTAACTCTTCCTTAAGTTTTGGTCAGTGTGAAGACAGACAACAAAGGTTACGTTTACCTTTTTGAGCCATTTTTTGGTGGTGAAAAAAGGGTCATGTGCCATCAAATACGGTACTTGATCATAAATATACTTGGTCATAAATATAAAAATTAATTTACATGTTCAAGACACACAAACAAACTTTCACTCTTATCAGAGTTGTTTACAGAAAAGTGCAGCAGAAACAAAGCATTGGATTACTGAAGCTTATGGTAACGATGCAGTAGGTGCAAGCACATGTCAAGAATGGTTTGCAAAGTTTCAAAAAGATTTTGAACTGGAGTGTAAAGAATGTTCAGGGAGAGCTTAGAGGAACTTTTGAAGGAAGATGCAACAAACAAACAAACAACATGTGAGGTTGTTGAAAAGTTAAAGGAGGATCAGTCAACTTTTTTTTTTTTAATGATGCATTGTAAATTAAGACATTTTACTGGGTTAAGAAGTCAACAGGTAATTTTGCTGCAGGATCATTCCCATCCTCCTGTTGCAAATGCAGCGCAGCAAATGATCATGGAGCTCCGATGGGAAATTCTTCCACATGTGGTGTATTCTTTAGACTTATCTTCAGGCTATCAATTGTTTTACTCGATGCAACACTCTCTGTCCAGCCAGCAGTTCAAACAATTTTAAGATATTACAAAATTCCTTGAAGAATTAATTGAACAGCAGAATTGTATTTTTATGATAAAACAAAACTGAAAGTTAGCATAAGGTCATAGAAATCTAGATCTATACTTTTATTATATATTGTTTTATAAACAACTGATATTGATAAGGCATGTTGGAGACAAAGTCTTCATTGTAGGAATCTAAATGCATTTATTTATATCTATGCTGCAAACACTTTGAGAGTTTTATATAAGTCATTGAATATATAATTTCCCTGGACTGTGATTACATTACTGTGAAACAGCTGCATCTGTATATGGGTTTAGCAACCATTGAGCTCTGTCTAAATGGATAACCTTATAACTAGAAATGCATTATAACAATGACTTTGTCTTGTATTAACAAATGATATGAAGGTTAATCTTTTACAGCAATATTATTCAAGCTTAGGTAAAGAACTGTTTTTTGTACTGTCTTGTATATACCAAATTATGCAAATTGAAATGAACATAAAATGAAATAAATTTAGAAAAGAATGGCTTCTTGTTAGCTGTTTTATCTGCTGGTTTCCTTGTCACCTATATTACATCAGCATATTCCTGGTTAGCCAATTGTTGTATATATTTGTATCCTTGTTGTTCTCTGGTCACACAAAGTAGCAACAAACCTCTGGTTACTTGAACTGTAACTCCAGTTCACTATGTGTCGTTCACAAACTACTTCATTCTTACTCCTGTTCACAACGACTTTAACCCCTGCTTCCAGAACGAGGTTCTGCTCAAAATGCAACTTCACACAAAAGCCAGACTTAAAGCAACTCTTAAACTTGAGGTTCATCGACTACTCAACTATACTTCTCTATTTATGTACTTGGCATTCTGCTAAATAAGAAGTGGTAGGAGGTGGTGTCACAGTAGTAGTGAGAGTAAGCAAAATAAGTTATATATAAAGAAGTGCTTAACTAGAGTGTCAAAAGCATCTTTTTCTTGTCAAAATAAGATGTTGTTGCATTGATTGTTTCTGACTAGTTTCTTCATCCTTGTTGTCTTTATCACAATGTTTCAGATGTTGTACCCACTAGTCTTCTTCAAATATCTGTCTGTTCCCTGAAGGTTACCAAATGTGACCCACCTGGGGAAGGCTGGCAAGTAGTGTGGTTAAAACCGTGTTATAAAGACAAGGAAACTGGTCCCAAAAAAATTGATGTACAATAGCAGTTATTTTGATTTATAATTTTTTTTTTTTTTTTCAATTTTTCAAACTTTTTTGTTATCTCCATTCTCACGTAAAATATAGTGTTCACACTCTTGTTCTTGTAGAATTTGACCTGCCTGCTTTGTTGTCATTTTTTAAAATTTTATTATTAATCACTGCTACCCACAATGCTGGTTTATTGCTTATTATCTATGTATCCGGACTTTGCCCAGCCCTAACCATTCATAGTAGAAACTTGAAATTCTGCACACACACACTCCCTTCAATGAGATGGGGAAAGTCTTTTTTGTTTTTTGAAAATTCCCCCCCTAAATAGGTTTTTAAAGGTGGGTTCAATATGCAATGTAAGTTTATGCTAAATTGATCCCTTAGTTTGTGCCCGCTAGTTTTTTGAAAATTCAGGCCTTTTTTAGCAATCACAGCCTGACAAAAGGCAAGAGAAGTAACTTATTCATTGTTCATCCCTTTTTCCAACTTTTTAATTGATCACCCCCAACACAGCACATATAGATGGCAGTGATTCATAATTTCCCTTGGAATGCTAGTTATTATTTACTTTTATTACTTTGAAAGAGAGGAGAAAAGATCTGTACATTTAAATCAATAACCTTGATTATTCAAAGTAAAATCTTTTCTTATAGTGACTCATGCTGATGGTTATCATAAGTGTTTTTTGAGAATTCAGATCTTTTTTTAGTGATCACAGCCCAACTTTTTAATTGATCACCCAACACAGCATATATGGGTGGCAGTGATTCATAATTTCCCTTGGAATGCTAGTTTGTATTATTTTTGTTTAGCTTCGGAAATGTTTTGATTTTTATTGGAAATGTTGTGAGATTAACACAGATGTCTGTTCTATTTTGGTGTGTTTATGATTTTGCAACTTGATTCTGAATCTTCCTTCAGCTCATGATTCACTCAGCCTGGTTAACATTGCTGTCACACAGCGGTTAAATCATACGTGGGAAATATTCTGTCATAATAGTCCACATGCAATAGTCTCTTCTCTCTTTACACTTTAAGATTTAAGAATAACTCTCTCACATATCCTTTAGTAAATAGGCATTGTTTACATAAATAACCAGCTGATCTTTCAGACCATTGCTAATGTAATGAGTTTAATCCTTTCCAAGTGCTCAACTACTGTAGTCTTGTGCTAGGCTAAGCTAAGTTTAGTAAATATCTGCATTTGTGTATAGTTTGTGCACATGTGTGTGAATATCTGTATGTGCACATACATGTGTGTGTGAATATCTGTATGTACATATTCTTAAAAGAAATTGTATTTTTTCTGAGGATGATATGAATCAATAGTGAAATGTTAACCAAATCCAATACAATTCCCTGCTTCCAAGTGTTTTTTATAGTTATTTTCATCTAATGCCTGCACACACATAATTTAAAAAAAGACCTTTGCCATATTTTGCATCCAGTGTGTATTAAAAATAAATTCACTAAACACATGATCTTCTGGGATATATGTATGTATGTGTGTATATTTGGGCAGCAATCCTTCATTTATGCATGTCTGGTTAAATATGATGGACAAGGAACATCTTGTTAATTTTTTATTACATTTTTCTTGTTTTTGTACAAGAGAACATATGTTTGGATCCATGGAGTATAGAAAATTAGGGTGAATTGCAGAAAAAGACTGATAATCCTGGAAGCCTTAGTCATTAAAAAGAGGAATCCAACACTAAATAAAATCTTCTTTGGCCAGGGTCAGGGAGTTTTGAATGTATTTTGCAATTGAAATCCCTCCCTACTTAGAATACACTCAAAACATCATATGAACTCACTAATGGCTAAACCAAATACACAATGATTAAATAATTGAGGAATCATCCAAGACCTCGAAAATGGCTAATTGTTTAGCTGAAAGCGCTCGGTATGATAACACTTTTGGACAATTACTACACTCCATGGATCCAAACATACATTTCCTTGTATGGAAACAAGATGTTCCTTGTCCATCATATGTATGTGTGTGTCTATTTAGGCAGCAATTTTTCTTTCAAAAATGTTTACCAATTCACATGCTCTTTGGGAGGTTGTATCTCCAACTGTAATAAAGAAGGCAACAACATATATTGGATTCACAACAACACTTTCACACTGTTTAACTTACCACATCTGATCAAAGTTCCATCTACCAACATATCAAACAGCACCATTGCCCTTACTCCAATATCCATAAGATCCTGGTTGATAACACAAAAACTTTGCACAATTCTAACAATAAAAGAAGACTATAAATTCTGGAAGCTATCTTCATCAAATCCAGACAGCCAACCATTAATAAAATGTCTTACAAGGTGGGAGCTGGTATTTTTAAGTGCCTCTAAATGGAAGTTACAGTATTACCATGTGACACACCTTACATATATAAACTATGTCCCCATTAATGCTGTACATTTTTACTACTACTACAATCGGCAGACTTTGAAATCTAATCTTAAGGATGACCAGTGATGGTTGAAAGTGCTTGATGGCCAACTCAATGAACTTTGGGCAGTTCTTTTACACTTGTGATCCTGTGATAAAACATCTTATTCGCAAACAAGAAAGAAAAAAATATATATATTGTTTGTGCATGTTTGTATGTTTTGTCTTGACTTGAGGAGGCACCTGTTTCCAAGTGTGACCTCAATCCTCTTAGATGAAATTGCACATGGAATAAGATTAGATTAAAGCAAGGGAAAACTTACCAAGTCTGTGTTCCTCCTTGGTATGACAACAAAAGCAATACTTCATCAACATCACTTGTACCAGACAAGTTAGGAGAAAATTTGAGTTCATTATTTTGCAACGAGCATTAGTACAAAATGATACTACTTTTCTCCCAATGGGTCGTCTAGTTTGTACAAAAGCTGTCCTTGTTACTTTGTTTTCTTTGCCATCAATTTAGTGTATCCTTTATTCTTTTCTCTACTGTAGAGGTTCTCAATTATAAAGAATAATCCAAATAAATATGTATGTGCTAATATAGAAAAAATAAGAGATTTTCAATATTATATATATTTTTGGGGAAGGGAGGTATGACACTCTGAAATGTGGATAAAAGAGTGCATGTGCAAAAAAGGTTGAGAACCACTGCTCTACTAAAAGGAAGTTGAATAATTTTTCTATCTGGCCTGATGGGAGACATGTTGTTCTATACATCTGAATCTTTGTAACCTTTGTTGAGATGAAGATAATTATTTTATAAAATTTTGAAAGAAATTATGCTAAGTTAATTTGGGAAATTAGTATTAGGAGAGTGAATATATATTTTTTTTTTAAATTTTTTTTTTTTACGATTTTGAGAAATGTTAGTAATATCGTGAACAGATATTCAGAAATGAACCTTTCTGGTGACCTGAACAGTACCATTAAAACAAAATAAAAATTTAGATTGATACAGATACTGTTAGAAAAATTGACTAAAGATTATTGAAAACCACAGACTCTTCTGAAGTAAAAAAATATAATTTTGTTCAAAACTTCTGGGGATCCTCTTAAATCATCTCTAATGCGTCATCAGACAGAAACTGATTAGTTTTTTCCTGTTTTCTTTTTTGTTAAATTGCAATTTTATAGATCTTTTGAAGTTTCTTATATTTTATTTTTATTAAAGAAAATAATCACTAAAATCTGCTGAAGAGTTTTTGGAAATGTGAGTTGATCACACAGTAACACCCAAATGAAGTATGAACCAAGATGCATCAAACAATTTACAACTTTATTTGGGAAATTTTGGTAACTGAGGAGCATCTTAAAATATCAATTAAGTTGAATTAAATTTCATTGATTAAATATAGTACTAATACAGGTTGTTAGTCAAGAATTGGATTTTCCCACCATTATATAGGATTGGGAAGTTTTCTGAGGTCTGCATTTTTGTGTTTTGAATAAAACAAAAATGCCCAAAAATTGGCAAAAAGACACTAAAAATTGTCAAAAACATGCCAAAAATGGCCAAAATGATCAAAACAGAGCTAAGCTTAATTGGGAAATTGGAATTAGGTTTCTATTGGGAATTAACAGTTAAACAACTAGTGAGAATGCTGGCTAACGCACTGTAATATCAGAACTGACTTTATTCACTTTTACTTCCTTTTTAAAATCAGATAATCTTTTATTACTGAAGCTCAAAAACATATCTCTTCTTAATGAAAACCAGAAATGTTTAGATACAATGTTAAAGAATTCATCAGTTCATTAACCAAAAAAAAAAAGTTTCTTTATCTGCATTGAGAATGCAAGCACTAATGGATATTTATAAAAAATCTTTTCAAGCTTATGAATGAGGTGGGCTTCATCATCATCATTAGCAGCATCATGTGTCTGGTCTTTTCCTACTTTGTTTACTGTCCCATGGGCATCAGTCGGTTAGTCTTTTCCCCCCATCTATTGTCATTTTTTATTGCTAGGTGACCAACCCATCTCCACTTTTGCTGCTTAATTA
>VCCN01005046.1:1160833-1173128 GCA_006491835.1 Architeuthis dux | reverse complement strand
GGCTGCTGTAACACAGTGAAATTCCACGGTTTAAAAAAGATTTAATTAAAAAAAAAGTTAATGTAATACTTAACTTTATTGTCCTAGAAATTTGACACAGAATTAAACCAGGTTATGCAAAGTATTTATATTGATGGCTAAAACTGTCTTTAAAAATGAGTAAAATCAGGTAGATTTTTCCATGTCCAGCTAACTTATAAAAGAAAATAACTATATAATATGCTAAGACTGCAGAACAAATCACTTTTGTTACATTTTTCATATTATCAGATTTAATCGGCTATTGTTGATTTTTATTGGAAAAATTGCGAAAAAATCTGCCAGATGTAGCTGGAAAATGGCTAATTTGGCAACTCTGATCCCACACTTTTCCTTCCTCCTTCCGTCTTCCCTTCCTTAAATTTTTGTCTTTTAGGTTTAAGTTTTACTCTTTATACATGAGGAATACCTAAAAATGCAAAATGAGAATAGATATTTTAGAGTAGGAAAAGCTTGATTACATCACTTGGACTTCACAGAAATGATATTGTTATACTTGGATAAGGATGTCTATGTACTTGTTTTACTCATCAAATAACCTTGAGGTATTAAATGATAATTAGTGTAAATTAATGAAAACTTATATATCTTAATTATAACCTGATACACTTTTCTTGGGCATTTTGAAAGTTAATACTTTCAAAGAAAAAAGTAAAACATTAACCAAATAATATTAGAGAATTGAACATGAAAATTTGTTTGTTTAACCCATTGTCTTGAATACTTTTAAGGCAAATCAAACAGAATGAATTACAGAGGAAGCTGTTTATTATAATCACAGATAATGTTATCAAACGGTTATTGTTATCAAAATCAGTCAGTTGCAAACACTTTATTTAAAATAAAATAAAATAAAATATTAATGATATTAATTTTTTATAATGTAAAGTTGTTTATAATAATGAATTTAATAGCATAATAATGAATGATAATTATAAAGACATTTGGGAACCTATATTTGCTCGACACTGGTGTGAACAACTAAATCGTAAATGTAAATAAAGAAACAAGCGCTGTGCGGTGATTGAACCCGTTTCCACCTTGGAAGCAACCTTATCTTTATTTACAAGCAAATATAGGTACCCAAATAATTAAATGTCTTTATATTTATCATATTCTGTCAGATATAAAATTATCCATTATTTGATTTCATAATAATGAATGTAAATTTATAACAATGAATATAACTTGTTCCAATTTTTATATCCTTTGCTTAATGTTATCAGCCGGTTATTGTTATCCAAAAGATCTTATCCCAAAATGAGCTGCTTCCTCTGTATTGGATTTTATAGTGATTAAAATTTAGATCATCATAATTTTGTACATTGGACATCAGTTGTTGAATTATTTCATTGAACAAAAAGAAGCCATGTAGGTAGATATTTCCTAGGCTTAGTAGTTTGGTACATGGCTACAATAATCAGACAGTCAGTGAGAATTGAAATTCTTACAATTGTAATACAAGGTTTGGTAATGAAACCAAAATAGCCTACCTAGGGCAATGGTGCCTTAGTTCCCTTCAAAGTACTCCTCCTTGGGTCCTCACACACTTATCCCAGCATCCCTTCCAATTTTCAAACAGTTCATTTTCAGGATTGCCATCAATTGCCTTGTCGCATTCTCCTTAATCTGGTCCACAGTCTGAAATCTCCTTCTTTCCAAAGGTGAAAAGCCAGAAGTTGCAGGGAGCCAAATCAGGACTGTAAGGAAACTGACAGAACTGAATGATGCAATGTTTTGCCAAAAAAACCTGCATGAGACCTGAAGAATGGACAGACTCAGTCATTGTTATTGCAACAGTCACACAGTACACAAGCTTACTCAATGGCATCTCACTGCTGACTGAGTAACCCCATGGGAGGGTATCTGTTTTCACATGCAGAGTAAGGTCTCTTCTGATTAGTTGCCATCTTGCATCAAGGCAGTGCAACCGGTTCTCGAGATATTCAAAATGGTTGAATACTTTCTGGACAGATTTAGTCTGACCATTGCTTTATGGCTGTCACCACAAAGTAGCTTTACAAGTAGAACAGGATTGATCAACTGAAAGCAAATGTCAAAAATTATAAATTGACAAAAAAAGCTAACTGCTCACTATTTTTAAAAAAATGCTATATTCCATGGCTAATTAAGATAGGTGACCTATATTATAATTTGAATTACCTTATTTGCCAGCATATAAGACACACATTTAAACTGGCATAACCGGTATCTTTCATAGTTTTAAATTTATTAAAAAAACAACATTTTGAGATAGGTTCTGAAAACCACAATATCATTTATCTATATGCTAAAAATGCTAACCTCAGAATTAATAGGGACACTAATTATCAATTCAGTTTATCATTTGATTTACTTATATGTAAAGTAAAAAGTAAAGCGTCCGTCTCTTAAGAGACAACTCCCAATGGAGTGAAGACCTGGTTTTGCTTAGTGATCCTTGCAAGTTTCAAGTCTGGTCGAGACCAGGACTTTATTCTTACAAATTTGTATGACCACATCCTTGGCAGGATGCAAGTCCACTGAAGGGATACTTCCCTCCTAATCACACAGCTTAGTGTATACTCAATTAGCTGCTGAGTGCACAGGGAAATTTGTCCTAATGAAGAGTTTTTCACACTCTTCGCTCATACCAGGAATCAAACCCAGGACCTTCTGCATGTGTGGCAGACATGCTAACCATTACACTATCCGAGCAGACTTTACTTATACTCAAGTTGCTTAGCAGCAAATTTTGGCTGGATGTGGACACTCTGGACAAAAGCACCAAACTTTTTCCAAATATTATTCATGACCTTAGTTTCCCATTTTTGATAAGAAACACTTCCTCCAGATACATTATGGTGGCCATATTGGATTTGAAAAATCTGTAATCTGAAACCTATATTGCCAATATCTTGGCTTGTAAACCAAAAAATATACAACATTCTGGGAATAATGTTAATACATTTCCATAACAAAAACACTATTTGCACTCAGATTGTCAATTATTAATTTATTAGTATACCTTGTATTGTTATTACACACTATTGCATATGCAATTTGTGTTTGCCTTATTTCTCACATTGGCAACCGCATAGCTCAGTACACTTCCAATTAGCCTTTGTGCATGTGCACCTTACATCACAGCAACTTAGACTCTTACAGCTACATATGACTAATTCATTACAGTCTTTTGAGACTAAAGGTAGCATACCCCTTACAGGGACCCATGATATGTTGCCCTCCTCAAGAGTCCAGCCCCTCCCTTCTGGAGCAGGCCTGTGTTGTTCACTACATTCACTGATGCACCATATGCCAGCCTGATAAGGAGCTCACTTGGAGTGCTGCAGTAGTGCATCCTGTGTTGGAGGAAGTGCCTCCATTGTTTTTCTCTTTGTGCAAAATAGCTCCTTCCTGGCTTCATTGACATATTCTAAGTCACTTGTCTTATACTGGACAACAGTGAAGCACTCCAGCAGTTGGAAATGTTGAGAATCAGGCTTTAACTCTGTGTAGGGATGCTTTGAAATGTAGGTAAAGGCACGTGTCACATCTTGGTAGCAACTCCATGCCTCCCATTCAGATTTTTTCCCTCTTCCAAAGAATGCAGACACAGTATCACATCCTGTAAAACTGTGGAAGACTGGGAGAACCAGGGATTTCTCTGCACCTAGTTCCTCATAAATGGAATTGATGTGATAATGTGAAGTTCTTGCCTGTACCAAAGGCAACCCAAATGTTCAAATCTTTGTTCATAGTTTTCACTTGATGAAATTTGCCAATGATAATCACCACCACACCTGTGTCAACAGTGTGCACCAGACAGTTGGTGCATCCATTCAGTAGAGCATCCTGTAAGTGGACCAGCAGCCTTGTGTCTGCTTCCTCATGATCACAGAGATCTATCAGTTCCTTGAAGAATAGCTGTAGTTCCAAAGGTAATGACTTCCTTATCTTCTGGGCACTCAACAGTTGCCATTTTGTTTGAAATGAATGCAAAAGGTTCTTCTTTGTTGGTTGGGTCATGTAAGAAGTCGGCTCACTTTCCTGGTAGCTTGTTCTTACCTGCAACATTTCTCCGAATACCCTTTCCTCATTTTTCTCTTGTGGATTCTTGGGACTACTTGGGATGTATGTGTCAAAACTGAGGAACTAAGGTCATGAATAATGTGTGTCCACTTTTTTGCCCTAAGCTACCTGACTATTATATATACCCAACTTAAAAATATACACAATCTGAAGACAGTGTAGTACAGCATTGCTTCTGTTGGATAGATGAGTAAAACTTTGTCTATTATTTTTATACACATTAATATAAAAAGAAAAAATGAAAGATTCAACCCAAAACAAAATTGGTGTGGAAAATATATAAGGTTTATTTTCATAGATAATTCTTATGAAAATCTTATCAGAATCCTAATATATTTTCAATGCTGTAGAGTTTGGTCATAAATAATACCTGATAATGTTCCACTAAAAATAATAAAATCAAACTATGTTTGGTTAAGAAGAAAATTAACTTTCTATAAAAAAAGTGATAGGTGTGTCCTCCTTTATGGGCGACACTGTTTATAGTGACACAATAAATACCTAAAGTATATAGATGAAATAAGTGGTAGGTGTGTCTTCCTTTATGGGCGACACTTTTTAGTGACACAATAAATACTTAAAGTATATAGATGAAATAAGTGGATGCCAAGATCTGTAGTACTTTCGGTTTGTGGAGGCTGTTCAAATTCCCTAAACTTTTGAGTTGCACTTTGTATGTTAAGTAACTGTAATAACTCCAAGGCAATTAAACTTGATACAATAGTATTGCCTTAATCATAGCCTCTTAGAATGATTAAGTTTGGTTTATAAATTATTTTTAATCTCCCAACATAAGATATAATAAATGTATATTGTGAACTGACAACCCGCACTGGTTATGTCTGTTTTTAAACCGTTTGGATATAACCATTTTGGTTGTCAGCCCTCGAAAGTTAACTATAATAATTCTTTCACAGAAGTACGAATGAAAATCACAATAACATTAGAACTTGACTGTGAGATTTGATGATTATCCATAGGATTTTACAAAAAAATGTATTTAAGCAAGTTTCAGCACTCAATCTGTTGAAAATCAAAAGATTTCCTGACAACTAAAAATCCCTCCATAAAAGCATTGCTTACAGAATAGTTTTTTTGATTTTTGGAAAAATGTTTTTTTTTTGCCAAAACCTTTTTTTGGGGTGTGGGGGTGGGGGTCTTTTTGGCCTCTTGTATAATTGTGTCAGACATGCTAACTGCAGCAGATAAAATATGTATAAATTTGTATTTAAACACACACACACATGTGAGATATTTAACTTTTTGTCTATTTGTTTAAGATAAGATTATTTTTTTTTTATAACTTGATAGTCAAGATTGTTTACTGATTCTTAAGTGAAAATGACCTTTCAAACAGAAATCTCAGTCTTCAAGTATTTAGTGTGTCTTCTATGATTACAAATAGAAGAAATATTTGACACGTAATGAAAATTTTAGGATGAGTGCACAGCATTGCTTCTTGAACTATTTCAGTGCCATTCACCCTTGAGTCTTTAATCATAAAATTTCATTCACCTACAACTTAATTTACCTCTGTCAACAAAGTTGAAAAGAGGTATATGTTTTTAGTCACGTCTGTTTGTTGGTTCACATTTTTTCCTCTCCGCAAGATATCTCCAAAAGTTTGAAATGAATTTCATTCAGTTTTTTTGGAAGTGTGGACAATAGGTGAAGGAAGAAATTTTTGAGCGGATCCATGCACAATTACTTCCCCTACATCGTAGTTATATTTCCAAAACATAATCTCACCATTTTTCTTTTTTTATTCCTATATCCTATATGTTTTCAAAAGTTCAATGAATTTCACTTTCTAGTTCATTTTGTATCATGAGTAAAATTTAACACGTTACTTAAGTCTGCCTTTTATTCAAATTTTTGAACACCCTAAAAATATGTAAAGAAAACTAGGAGTGACCAAAAAATTAACACAGAACAATTAGATTTTTTTCTAGTTTACATAAAAGTAAAATTAGTAAACATTAGAACTTGAATTCTTCGAAATAGTTTTCTTAATGTGTAAATTTTACGACAAAAATTACTTTTTTATGTGTGGAAAAAATCTAAATATCTGAATAAATTAAGTCATTCACCCTCTAATTTCATTCACCCAAGGGTAAATAATTCACCAGTTTAAGAAGCACTGATGAAGTCATATGACCAAAAGTCTAATTATTCCTGTGGCAAATCAGTGGAATCCACTTAGTGAAAATACAGTTTCCTCCAATAACACAGACTCTTTTAAAAATAGTCTCAACAAGGACATTGGACACACTTAATTTCAATATAATATTATATGATATAAATTCTAAATTTGAATAGGAGAGCAGCGATTACAATGTAAATATCACTAATAACTGTGTATTTAAACTTTGAGCCCTGTCAAAACCCTTGGGTTGTTAATAATAGGGGAAGATAGAAGGTATCTCAGAAAAATTATCCATTTCATGATGAATATACCCAAATGTTTGATCATTTTTAATAACTCAAGGAAAAGTATCACTTGTAGTTTTTTATTATTATTATTACTATGTTTGGATAAACTTTAGTCAATAAATATAACAAATACTATCATTCCAACGGAAATTATGAATCACCACCACCCATATATGCTTCTTTTTATCTCGTAAATTAAGCAGTGGTGGTGGTGGTGGTAAAATTAAGTTACCTTGATGAAAATGCTACCAGTAAGGTTTGAACCATAAATTCATGATGTGTGGCCAGACACAAACTAAGGGATCAATTTAGGATAAACTTTCATTGAAAATTGACCCCCCCCCCCCGGCCGCACTAAAAACCTATTTAGGGGGGAAGTTTTTTTTAAAAACCCAAAAACATTTTCCCTACTCATTGAAGGGAGTGTGTATGCAAAGTTTAAAGTTTCTACTATGAACGGTTAGGGCTGGGCAAAGTCCAGATACATTGATAAATACATATAAATATCAGAACACATGAATAACATAAACCCAGCAACAGTGTTCAAACTGATCTGTTGTGGGTAGCAGTGATTAATAGTATTCAAATGTATTTCTTATCCATTGAATATATCATTGCAGTCATTTAAATTACTCTTAATGTTTTTTCCTATTCAAATCTCCATAATTGTTTTTTTATTTATTTTTTAAATCCATCTATATGAAATGCATTGTGTATCCATATATTTGTGTGTGTACCACTTTTCAGTGAGAGCACAAATACTACACTCTGATCTTGGCAGAAGTTCCGGAGAATATGATACTCTGATCCTCGGCAGAAGTTCCAATCCATACATGAATTATCCCTTCATTTTTTTACATGTACTTTTAGTAAAACTATAAACACATCCTATGTATTAAGAAGTGGTTATTGATCTTCTTGCAAATCATGAATCAAACTGTAATTCTATTTCATTTCAAGTTTCTCAAACTTTTCTGTCATTTTTTACTAGTTTATCTTTCATCTTATTAGAAACAGTCAACCAAAACTGTCAACATAGCGAGCCAGACCAACTAGAAAACTGAAGGAACCTATGTATCTATCATGCATATAGGCTGCACCAATGGAGCTTGAGGGCTGAAAATTTGAACATTTACTCTTTATTAGCTCTAGAAAATACAGTTTTTTGTTTTTGTTTTTGAAAATTCCCCCCTAAATTGATTTTTAGTGTGGTGGGTCAATTTGCAATGCAAGTTTATGCTAAATTGGTCTCTTAATTTGTGTCTGGCAGCATTCACGCTTCTTTTTTGAAAATCTAGACGTTTTTAATGATCACTGCCCAACAAAAGATGAGAGAAATAACTTAAAAAATTGGGAAAAAGAGTGATCAATGATTAATCCCCCCCCCCAACACGGCACGCCAAGAAAAGATGTGATGGTTTCTATTGAGTGACTAACCAGACCTGTTGTTGCTTTTTTTAATGCTCAGGTCATTTTATATTCTACAACCATTAAGTAAGCAACATGGATAACAAATAAAGTAGCCTCTGACAAGACTAGAACTCTCATCCCATAACCTTAGGAGCTCATATGACATAAGTTTCCCCTACTGATATGACCACAGAGATCAATCAGCTAAGCAATGTTAAAACCCATAAGAACCCACTGTGACACTGGTGTCACATACAATTTAATTAATCTGCACGGTCTCTTATATAATATTATACTTTATCCTTGATTTTAACTCATGAAGTGTACTAAGTGCCATCTACTGAACATCTTGGTGCAGTCACATGACTCTGTCAATTTGCCTACCCAGAATCCCACATAATGTTCCTTCAATTAGAAATGGTTCTGGGTTCTTATGGGTTCTAGTCATATTCAGGTATTCTCTGCTTTACGAAAGTTCACTTTACGCCACTTTTTAAAGTAAAAAAACAAAAATAGCATTCAGCATTTGTTTTGCAGCAAGCTTTAATAGAAGCAGTGCGTAACCTCTTCCTCTCTCTCTCTCTCCCACACCCCAGTCTCCTGATATCATGGGTTACATTGCAAGTTTATTAAAAACATTTCTGATCCACTATTCCATCATCACTCTTGAAGATTCTAGCTTAGATTTATTGTCTTATAGTTCCAATGATTAATATTTTCATGATTATAAGACGTTTTTGTCCTCCAATGACTCGCTTGAAATCAGGCTTAGATGAAGTCTAAGGCATATAAATCTTTTCTGCTTTCACCTGTCAAAAGCAACAGGCTAGGTAGGATAACTAAATAGAAATAGAGCAATTTCCCCAGATAGTACTCGTGTTGAAAAGTAGAGAAAAACAAAACAAAACAAGCATTATAGATTTTACTAGAATTAGATTTTGGTTGTGGGGCTGAGATGTTTTTTTTTGGTTTTTTGTTCTGGCTTAAAGCCACATTTGCTGCTTCTGTAGTTAGTATGCCTGGGCTAGGACCATAAAATTATTTTTGTAATTACAATGCTGTTACAAAACATGCAGTATTGAATTCAAATGCTGCACCACCATCCTCACCACCCCTTGCTTAAAATTCCATCTTGTTATGTTTACTTGGTTTCAGTTTTCTTGTGTGGAGATGTCTAGAATTCTTGTATATGTACCAGAGAATGCCAACTACCTTTTCCTCTCTTCCCCTCCTGGGTCTGTCATCAGGATTTAATGCAAAGGTGACACAACAAATTTTTAGCAACATCTTTAACTGTTTCTACTACTAACCAGTATCCTTCTTCTACTATTGACACTGCTAGAAGTTAGTGTGCAGGACTGTTTAGTTTTCCTACAAAAGCATTGGATACTTCTTTTTAAACTCTTTGAGGCACACTTCTTTTTCTGTCACTCCATCTTTCTGTTGATGAGCCTAGTTACTAAACAAAATGGTGGGACAGAATATGAATCTTTGTTTTCCTAAATATATTAAGATGAAAATGTGGTATTAAAAAAATGACCCGCCACACAGATACCAACATTTCAAAAGTGGGATGAAACTTAAGTCACGATGCTTCAGAGTTAAACCACAAGGGACTAAGCTTTGTGTAAGATGCAACAGTTTTATGACAGCTGCTTATTCATCCTATATAGTTTAATATTCTTGCCATCAAGTTTGTGATTTTGTCCCTGGAAAACAAGGATAATGTCTTCCCTGCCTTCTTATTTTACTGGGGAAATTAGTCTCCAAAGTTTGCTCATTAATAGAGGATCGATGACTCTGTCCTTCACAGACCTGCTCACCAAAACAGAAAACTCTTTCACTAAGGTAAGTACCAAATAGGTACTGTGTACAGATTTTTTTTCCCCCCCCCATCTAACCTCATGGTACAGGAGATTATTTTTAAATATTCTACAAATTTTAGAATTTTAATGAAGTCATAGGAAGCTAATATCAGAGATGATATCAACAATTTTTTTTTAAAATGTAAAATTAATATGTAACTACCACGTAAAATCAATTTTACAATGGTGAAAAATAAACTAGACAATTGATGACTCAACATGTTTCCTCATCTGAAAGGATAATTTCTATTGGAATTGCTCTAAGTTTGTTTTATAAAAAAATTATTATAAGTTCAGAATATAAAGTCATGTAAAAAGAAAAAAAGTCCCTCAAAACCAAATTGGAGCAGATAAACATATTTTTTGTATACATCATCTTGTCCTCTATTTTATTATTAGAAACCATCAACCAACATAGGTTTCTTCAGTTTTCAAGCTGGCTGCCTATGTATCACACATACAGACAGAACCAATGGAGCCAGAGGGCTGCAAATTAAAACATTTATCTTTTGTTTTTTGTTTTCCATCTTTCTTTCTCCTTCCTCTTTTTCTTTCTTTCTACCTCTTCCATTCTGTGTGTGTGCACTTTTTTGATTTTTATTAAAAAAAAAGGCGAAAAGCAAAAACTGCATGCAGTGAACCATTATTGAGACAGCATCCTCTTCCTCTCTTCTACATCCCAGTCTCCTGTATCTCCCTCCACCTCAACCTCCAACGACTCAGCCGAACATACAATCATCACTTTTGGGGGTTTGGGAACACTACAAAAATGTTCCCATATAAATTAATGGTAATTTCTTCTCCACTTTACAACATTTCAACTTACGAAAAGTTTTTGTAGGAACGCTCTACTTCCAAATAGCCGAGAGGTGGGGTGGAACCTGTATATATAAATATGAGATGTTGTGAGCACAGCACCAATGGAGGCCTAGATAGACACTTGTAAACAGACAATGTCTTGATTGTCTAAAGATTTTCTCTTTCTCTTCTTCCTCTTTTAGTTTCTCTCTTCTTCCTCTTTTAGTTTCTCTCTTCTTCCTCTTTTAGTTTCTCTCTTCTTCCTCTTTTAGTTTCTCTCTTCTTCCTCTTTTAGTTTCTCTCTCTCTCTCTTTCTCTCTCTCTCTCTTTCTCTCTCTCTTTCTCTCATCTGCATCCAGGTTACATTGCTACTTGATCTGTTGTTTAGCACTCTTCTACTCGTTCAAGGCCTAAATTGTTTATCTATTGCTCTTGTTTCCTCCTTGCTCTTAGAGTGCAATCTTTTTATCTGCTCTCTCTTCTTTTCCTTATACATGCTCTTTCTTTTTTTTTCCTTGCTCTAAATCTTAGTTTGTCTTCTTATTGTTATCACCCTTACTTTCTCTTGAGATCTTTTTCTTATAACCTTTTGTCATACTCAATATTTCTTCTCTTTCTATTCCACTTTCCTCTCTTCCTCTTCCTCCATTCCACCTCTTTTTTTTATCATTGTTTGTTTCTGTGGTTTTTCCTTCCATTCTTTCCTTCCATTCCTTCCATTCCCTCCTCTCTCTCTTTCACTTCAACATGTTTAGCTTGTCTCTTATATCACTTTTTCTTCACTGTTTCTTTAGCCTCTTTCTTAACTCCTCCTCTTTTTGTGTTATTCTCTTTGATTTCCACTTCTGTGATGATTTTCTGTCTTCCTCTTTCTCTCGCAATGTTTATTACTTTTCCCCGTGTTTGTATCTTCCACCTCCCCCCCTCCTCACCTTCAAATATCCAGCAAACTGAATTGAAACTGCGTTCCACATAATGACGACGTAACAACGCAGAAAGTAATAGATACTGTTTCCGCTATACAGCTGAATCATTGATGCTTGCTTTGAGATACACATGCCTGCATCAGATAACAAGTGGTGAGAGTGTTGTGGAAGGGGAGGTGGAACGTGTTACAAGGTGCGAAACACTCCAGTTAACCTCTCACATGGAGGTTCTGGAGTATTTTGCAAGTAATGCTCCCTTTCCTCTTCTGCCGTGACTTGAGTATTCTTCAGAACAGTTGCAAGCCTCGGCCTCTCTATCATTTTCCAAACATTGCTCCTTAGATGTTAGCAGATAATGCACGTCAGAATATGTCTGGGATGCAGAATTTAAAAAATATTAATCCTTAATCATCCTCTTTCATTTTATAGTATATATATCAACATATGATAATTATGAAGACATTTAATTAGTTGGGAACCTATATTTGCTCGGCGCCAGTGTGAATGACTGCATTTACATTTACGATTTAGGCTGCTCATTTAGCAGTCGTTCACACCAGCGCCGGGCAAATATAGGTTCCCAACTAATTAAATGTCTTTATAATTATCATATTCTGTCGGATATAAAACTATCCATTATCATATGGAATGCTACGATTGGCCAATGGTGGTAGATGTTATACATAGTTACTTTCAATCGTAGAACAACACCATTTTATAAATCAATCTTTATTATTATTGGATGAAGTATTG
>VCCN01005046.1:1147802-1159922 GCA_006491835.1 Architeuthis dux | reverse complement strand
ATATATATATATATATATAATCTCACAACATTTGTTTCACACTTCTTTGTGATTATCCAAGTGAGTGGACTTAAAATGTTACGCAATGTTATATAGACCCTTTTTAAACATGATTGCTAAACACTTCCCATATGATAATATTTTACATCAAATATTTTATAAAAATACTCTTAAAGTTAGCTATTCATGCTAAAATTGTTTTTAAAAGCACAAGATTACCATGTGAAATGTACACTTGAAAAAGGCTAGAGAAGGAATGGGTCTAAACATTGTGATAAACACAAGGATGAGGATACGAGTCTGAATTAGTCATGGACTAATGACAATGACTCATCTTAAAATGTCAGACAACTTCTCCTAAAATGTACTGTTTCAATATATCCGGGTTTTTTTTTTTATTCTTTACTAAAAAATTGCCCTCTCACCCGCAAGGTTCTTATTTTTAATACAATACATTGATGAGGGGCAGATTAGAACTGGTTTGCAGCTATCATTGTTAATGTCTGACATCATATCGGCAAATTATCTTGTCGGCAGCTCCAGGAGACTCATTACTTTCACTGCCTTCATCACCATCTAGGAATTGTCTTGAATCACTGTGATATTTTTGCAAGTTCTTGGTTTTCTGGCAGTGAATTTGACAAAGTTCCTCGGAAGTATATGCATCATATTTCTTCATGGGTTCTACCATTTTAAATGCCATAATATTGTTTATTATGTGCTGTCTAAATCACTTCTGCTGTATGTTTGATGTATTACTTCAATTGTATTTAATGGAAAACTTGTTTTACCTAATCTCATAATGTAATATCTAAAAATGTATGCATGAATGTGGATGTATTAGCATTCTCATCTTGGTTTTTATAGTCACAACGTTTCAGCCATTGTACCCACTGGCCTTCTTCAGGTGTTTGTCATAATCTGTAGCCTTCTGGGAATTTCAAACTGAAACCTTTATTCAATCTACAGGAGTGGGTTGTTCTCATTTTGCAATCCAGGCTATGGGGATATCTTGTAATATCAGTTGATTTTTCTTAATTCAACCGTGTTATGAAAAAGTGTCATCAAAAGGAAGAATTAACTAAGAATTAACTTCTATGAGATATCTCCTTGCATGGACAATGGAATGAAAACATTGTAACCCTGTGTATTGAATAAAGGTTTTTGTTAGAAATTTCCAGGTTATCGAATAAGACATCCCTGAAAAAGGCTGGTGGGTGCAACAGCCAAAATATTGTGACTATAAAAACAAATATGAGGACACTAGTCTTAATAAATCAGCATATAATAATTCCCCAACTCAGAAATTCATACAGAAATAAATGTATAAGTTATCTATCCATGCATGTGCACTCCAGCCAACCACAGATAAAAAGAAGAGGGGAAGAAAGACTGCAGTTTAACAATACTGAGTGCATATAAATTTATTAGTTTACCCATGCCAATCAAAAAATGATGGCTGTACACCCATTCCCCGTTTTATGAGCGCATTCCATTCCTGAAAACTTGTTAATCGAAGCGCATTTTCCTTTCCCATTGATTCCCATTATAAAAATTGAGATGCGTTTCTATGCAAAGTCCACTGTTTCCAAATCCAATGCTTAATATAATACCTGAACAACTTAGAATCATATAAATAGATAGGTCAAGATTTTTTTATGCAACTTTTGAAAAATCTTCAACATCCTATTTTAAAAACATATTTTAAATTTTAAAAATGCTGTTCTGAAGTTTTTTCTTGTTTTTGCTAGAAATGGAAAAAGACCAATTTTTTTGTCCCCAAAAAAAGAAAAACAAATTTTTATTAATTACAACATCAAAATGTTTGTTAAAGTCAGTATTTACTTTTTTTTTTTTTTTTTTTTTTTGCAAATCAATCAAAATGGTGGCCACTTTTGTTTATTTTTTAAAACTCTGAAAAATCCAAAATGGATATCACTAATGGTAATGATAAATTTAATTTTGCAAATTTTGTGCCGTCTGTTAATTTTCCAATTTAAACCAGTATATTTTTTTTGTTTTTTTTTCAAGGACCGTATTTTTTTCAATGTATTTTTTATCGACACTTTATTGCTTCCAAAAACTTAATTCTGGAACTCTGGTCACCCACCAAATTTTTATACATACAGAAATAAGGAAAACTTTAAATAATTGTTATTTTCCAGTTAAAAGCAATAACAACAAAATAAAATATTTTGTATACATGTTATTTGAAGCAATGAAGTTTTAAAAATGTACAAAAGCCACATTTTCACTATGAAACACAAATAATTTACAGTTTTAGGGTTCAATTCAAATTAATAATTGAAAATAGAATAGAAACCATAAGATTTATTATTTCATTATTTTTATTAAAATATTTGAAGTAAATGGTGCGTTCATGCTAAAAAAAGAGTACAAAAGACGTTAAAATTTGTAAGAAACATTAATAATAATAATTTAATACTGTAGAGAGTGCTTGAAACTTGAGGTGTGGAAGGTGGTGTGGGGTTACTGGGTGGTGGGTGATGAGACACCAACAGCTGCAGGTGAGTCAGGATTCTCTTCAAGTTGTCATCACAAGAAGAATTGTCATCATCAGGTGAAACAGGAGGAGGAAGAGGAGAATCAATGAAGATGGGGTCAATGTCCTCAGCAGGAAGAGAAGTCGATGCAACAAGAGCTTCATCAGGCTTGGTTGGTGACTTTGGCTTGGGGAAAATGATGTTATTGTCATTTGCTTAACATGTAACTGTTTCTCTTTGTAAAGCTCCTTATAGGAGGTAAGGGCAGCTTCAAAATAACATTCCAGCTTAATGCTATGATCTCTATATGGATCTTTGTTAACAAGGATCTGTAACCCCTGGTCGAAGAAGGACATAGCATCAGAAAGCATTTTTTTTGTTAAATTAAGTTGTGGGGTTGTTTCTTCTTCATCATCATCTTCCTCCTCCTCGGCAGCACGGTCCTGTTCTATAGCCATTAAATTGCTTAAATCTTCAGCATGTGAAACAAGCAATTTATTAACGTCATACTCATTGACATCTTCAAAGCCCACTTGATGGGCAAGGTTCACGAGTTGTGGAGAACCCTCCAAAGTCATTAACACACTCTGGCCATAGATTCTACCACACAGCATTAATGTTTGACTCTTTTATTTATTTCCAAGATTCTGAAATATTGTCAATTGCATCTTTAATGTTGAACTCTTGGACTTTTCGTTTTCTCTCACTATCCACTGCACGGATCATTTGTCTGAAGGTATGTCACAGATAATATGCTTTGAATGTAGAGATTACCCTCTGGTCCATTGGTTGAATCAATGAAGTTGTGTTTTTGGACAGAAACTCCATGCGAACATGGTCACTGAGATCTGACAAGTTGACGGGATGCAGTGGCGTAGTAAGAGGGATGCAAAGGGGGCAGTCGCCCCCGGCCGCAAAATTCTTTTGCCGTGAAATACTGGCAATGTCGAATTCAAAGATGCACACATACTTTTATCACAGGAAAAAAAGTTGCATAACATAAGATTTTAGTGCACACTGACTTTAAAAAATTAGAGAGAACATTGACTATACTCCTATAAGAGGTAGAGGGCACTTTCATCCTAGGCAGAGCGCACAGATATTGGACTCTGATGTGTTGATCCATACGTAAATAATTCTGTCATTGTTTACGTTTTTAGCAGAGTTTAAGGTTTTCCTTTTTTAATGATTATAATTTATGAACTCTGTAAGAAGAATTTGAATTGAAAATTTAATGCAAGTAAAACATAAACTGGCAAAATAATGAGACACACAGACAAGCAGACAGAGCAATATACGTATATCAATTGACAATCAAAAAGGATGCAACCGTCCTTTTGACAACTTGTTTTTAATCTATTTTAAATCTAAAAATTATTTTTTAAAGACACAAATTCCTTTGGCCTAAAAACCAGACAACACTGGCAGTTGTCCAGGATGCCAAGTGCCTGTCATGTGTCTGAAAATAAATTCCCTGGTGTGAAGTGTGGGCTGGGTCCTGATAGGAAGGTAAACTTTGAACACTGATAAAAATATATAAATATCAATCTTGGGATGTTGTTACCATCAGGCACCCCAAACTTTGGCAAATCAAAAAGGGACAGATTTTTTCTTGACACCAATGATTTCACTGAAATGTCAGCAGTGTTACCAAGATAAAACAAAATCCACGTGTTGACATCGAAGAAAAACTAGCCTGAACTGGTGTCACTAGTCTGTCTCTGAAATGTTCAAAGTTTCTTACATTTGATAAAAAATAGGTTGTTTATAGGGTTTTTTTTTTATAAACTAACAAACCTTTGAAGTTACTAAGATACTTTCTTCCAAAAAAATGAATATCAATCTTTTTGTGCTTTCAATCCAACTATTTTCTTTCTTTGGCTTTTATTTGATACAAAAATAGGTTGTTTTCGTTTTTTAAACTAACAAACTTTCGAAGTTACTAAGATACTTTCTTCCGAAAAAATTAAAAACTATTTTTTGTGCTTTCAATCTATATATCTTTTTGTGTTTATTGCTTATTTGTGATTACTAGAGTTTGACCGGTGTCAAGGATTTGCCAAAATATGGGATGCCTGATGGGAACAAGATCACAATCTTGTTTTGACTCCAACATCAGGAAATCCGTTTACCTTACAAAATATTTTTAAAGCAATAAGTAAGTTCTCTCAGATATGTTGCTGGTATCAATAATTGGCGAGATCAGAGTCGTTTATCCTGTTCATGTTTCTTTAATATTACCAAGGTAATTGCTTTTCTAACCTTCTTGGCCAGTCCACCAACACTTTTCTCACTTACACTCTGCTTACAAGCCATTTTCAGGGCAGGGTAGTGGAATAATCTAAAAAATGTTGTAAATATCCATTCCACGCTTCCAAACAATAAGCTGGGAGAAGTATACACAAAACAAAGTGAAAGTATTAACTGCAAATGAAATGTCTAGCATAGCAAAATTAACATACAGTCATACTATTTCGACAGATTTTGCTCGATAATAATTCTAAAATTAATAATGTAATTTTACAGTCACAAAAATATTCGTAATTTTTTGCTCATTAATAGATGCATGGTACCAAAGCATTTTACTTGTATGTTTGTAAAGAGAATCCTTGTATAATGAGGAATTGGTGTATTTAAATAATTTTGCAATTGCACTGTACTTAAAAGATATAAAAAACATTGTTTCTCTGCATTTTCTTCTTTATATTCAACCAAAATGAATCTGGATTTTTTATGCATTTGCAAAAAAAATAAAATGAATTAATAATTAAGGGGGGGGTACTCTACGATTATATCCCTTGACAAATGTTACAGAGTGAAAATATAGTCCATCATGTGACGTTTTATATAAGTGGATAATGGATAAGTGTGTTTGTATGTATGTGTGTCTGTGAAAGATCTAAGGGAGATAATTTACATCTGATTAAATATAATCTTATATATATTATATACCTTTCTTATTTTACTGTATGTGCAGGACTATACAACGAATGGTCTACAGGGGCATTTGGAGGACTACCACTCACTGCAACTTGTCCAAGCCCTATAACTGTCCATATCGAGCTTTGATAGATAGCCACTTAGTCATAATACAAGCACATTGGGTGCAGTATAATATTTGCATAGTTTTTTGTTAGATTAAATGTCCATCTTATATACTAGCATATGCGTTATATAAATATATATTTTTCATTTAATATAGATAGTGCTAAAATCAACCAACCTACAAAATTTCATGAGAAGTTTTTAAGCTTACAGGTAGATATGTAAGCTTATATATGTTATATGGTAGATCTGTTACAGACAAGCAAAAGGAAATTTTCTTTCTTAATTTATTGCAACCTCATTAACTGTGATGTTATCTTCTACTACCTCTGTCCCATAATAGTTATTACATTTTGTGTATGAAAATAGTATGTAAATGTAACAACTATTATGAGAAAGAGGTAGTAATTAATTTCCCAAACAAGTTGACCATATTGTATAAAACTCAATTTAAACTTGCTTGATACTTCTTCGACTCTTCATTCTTTGCCTTCAGTCTATTCTTTGTATCCCTCGCCTCCTCCATTCTTATACTCTACCCCACCAAAACAATTTTCTTATCAGATTATATTCTGCCCTAATAATCACTAATTATAATTATACATGTCATTTGATGAATTTGCCATTTGGTCTTGATTTTATATATTAGGTTGGTGCAAAAATAATTGCGTTTTTTGTTATTTAAAACTTTGATACTTATTTTGGAATAAACTATTATTTAACTATGTTCATGGAATATACCATTTTAAAGTGTGAATTTTTCTCTATTTATTTAAGCTGAACGTTTTCTTTTCACTATTTATTCTGGTTTATTTGAGGCTGTCAAATCAAAGATGGAAAAAAGCAAATTTGAGCAATTTTGTTGTAGGAGTTTAAAATGCAACATAAAGCAGTGGAAACTGCTTGCAATATCAACCAAGTATTTGGCCAGAGGACCGTCAATGAACACACAGCTCAACATTTGTTCCCAAAATTTTGAAACTGGGATGAGAGCCTTGAAGATGAGGAGGGTCATGAACATCCAATTGAGGGCCATTATTGAGGCGGACCAACACAAAACAACTCGAGTTGTTCAACATTTGCATGAAATTGGAAAAGCACAATAGCTCAACAAATTTGGGTGCTGTACAAGCTGAATGAAAATTTTTAAAAAATTGCTGTTATAAGTCTGCTTGGCACTTCTTTTGCACATCAAAAATGATACATTTCTTGATCGCATTTTAACATGGAACAAAAAATGGATTCTGTACAATAATCAACAGCGTTCCACACATTGGCTTGACAGAGGTGAAGCACCAAAACACTTCCCAAAACCAAACTTGCATCAAAAGAAGATTATGGTCACTCTATGGTGGTTGGCAAGTGGAATCATCCACTACAACTTCTTGAATCCTGGCGAGATCATCACAGCCAAGAAGTATTGCAGGAAAATCGACAAAATAAACAAAGAACTGCAACATTTACATCCAACATTGGTCAATTGAAAAGGACCAATTCTTCTCTATGACAACACCCAACCGCATGTCACGGGAATGACCTTGCAGAAATTGAACGAACTAGGCTACAAAACTCTACCTTACCCTGCTTACTCACCAGACTTCTCTCTGACTGACTACCACTTTTGTCTTCAACAACCAAACAGCAGCTCAAAACGCCTTTGAAGAATTCATTGGTTCCAGGGCCCCAGAATTCTGGAATAAATGGACTTTTTTCTAGTTGGCAAAAATGTGTAGATTCTGAAGGTTCTTATTTTGATTAATAACTTTTATTCTAAGCTGAGATATACTGCTTTAAAGTTGATGGTGAAAAAACACAATTATTTTTGCACCAACCTAATACATTACTTAGCAACTTCCAGTGGTCGGCATGTGAGAGGCTAGGGTAAACTTTTTAATAGCATTTCTTGAGATATGTTGGTGATTGTTCTACAATTTTTTGGTATTGTGTGTGACCATTGCCCAGTTGAAGCAAAACCTTTGCAAACTGACCTGCTTAGACATCTTGGTGCAACTCTCATGTTGGTAGAAAAATGAAGTTTTTCCACTCGTCTCCAAATATAAGATTATATGAGGCATACTCTCTTATCTCTTCCATAATAATTGTTACATTTGCTTATGGAAATGTATATATAAATGTAACAACTATTATGGGACAGAGCGCATTAAAAACAGGTTACATCAGATATTACCCTGGTGGGAGCCCGGACCTTGGTTTTCTTTGTTCATGCATTATTCTGGGATGCATCTGGACCTCCTTGCCAAAATTGATAAAGATTCATTGAGAAATGGTGACATTGTTTCAAGACAAACGGATAAACAAACTTTAGCGTTTATTATATAGATATATTTCCAGGTTGTTTACTTTCACTTTTCTAGAGAAAGTGGATAAAAATAATTTGTGAGAGGAAACAAACAAATGCTCTCATTCTGTTGTCCATCCCGGGGGGAATATCTTTTATCTGTTATTCTTCATAGTGAATTTGTCCTTGCAGAGTCACTTGTCTGCCTCTTCCACTGAACCAGTGTATATGATTTTACGGCACTACCTGACCCAGGGATTGAACTCGCGACCGCCAGACAGATTACTAAATACGCTTAACCAACGTTGTTATCCATTTATCCCGAAGGAGTTTTTAAAGTCTGCTTTACAATATGATAGCATTTGAACTTTGATTATTTGCCTGAGTGATTATCTGTGGCGCCTGTGGTGCAATGATTAGCAAGCTAGTCTCACAGACTGTTACCTCTGAAGTGCTTTCAGCCTTTACTGAGTGCCCCCTCACTTGTGGCCTTGTGCCATACTGAATTAAGCTTAGTAAATATCAATTATCTGGTACCATATTTCTAAAAGATCAGAGCTTAAGAGGTATTTTTAACAGAAATCATAACAATATAATACTACCTCTGTCCTATAATAGTTGTTACATTTGCATTTTTTAAAAGATTACTACTAAATGTAGCCACTACTATGGGAGAGAGGTAGTAACATTAATAAATTAGTTGTTTTTTTTTCTTTTCCTTTTCCAATTTGTTCCTTCCTAACCTAACATCTGCCTCTTAAATTCTATAGGAGTTGGATGGCTGTAGAATATCTTGAGTAGCCACTCACAGTACACTCCACTCACCAATGTCTCAGGCTTACTAACTTTAATTGACACAAGCAGCAGCAGCAATGTCCGGCCAGCCAACTGGCCGCTCTGCTTGTTGTGGAGGAAATGACTTAAAGATCAGGAACCAGTACATTGTTTGTCTGTGTCGTCCTGTTCACATGTATATTATTTTTGTTCTGTCCTTATTGAATGTCCATTACACTTGAGGCTGTGACAACGTCCACAAGATGGCTGTCAGGACACCTACCATCATCAAGTCATACAGTGAGTCAGACTCATATGGTCTCAGATCCTGCCCTGATCGGATTGAAGAAGAGCAGGATGGCGAGTACCCTCCACAGCCTGATCCTGGGGGTCTGCGTCTTTCGGCTGGTAGCAAGAGCAAGATGAAACGGCGGCGATACGCTAACGGACGGGCTGTTAGTCTACAGGATACACCTATGTATTTAGTGGAACAGTATAATATTGCCACTGTGCAGGTAATTGAAAGAAAAAAAACAAAAGAAATTCAAAATAAGTAAAGGAGAAAAGCGTTTTTAATTTTTTGTCTTTTATTTTGAGCTTGTCTGTTTTTCTATGAACAAATATGATAATACACAGTATTGCACTTGTGATTATGTGCAATCTTTCATTTAACTCTTCTCTCTCCCTCTCCTTCCCTCATGCACACACAAGTAATCATAGTAAATAATTATACACATATGTTCACTCCTAGTTTCTCTCTCTTTCTCATGCGCATACACACACACTCACTCAAATCTATTCAGTTTTCCGCCTTTAAATAAACTCATACAAACTCTCACTCATACTCATATGTAAACAATCATAATCACATGCATTTATGAACTCATTATACATATGTAAATATAGTTTGTTTTTTTTTCCCTCTTTTTCACAATCTTGCATATCCACAAATAAACATACATTTACATACACACAATCATTCTTTCACACACAATCCTTTTAATCAAATATTTGAGTAAAAATACAACCATTTATTTGGGGCTCTTATCTGTTTTATCTGGATATTCAGACTTTAAATTATCCTTTTTAAGGAAGTTGTCAAAGCAAATGTTCAAAATGTATCTGTATGTTTCCAGCAACATTTTATCCATCATTAGGATCGGTTGTTGCTTTTGTCTTTGTGTTTTATTATTGGTCTTCAGTTGGGAATTGACTTGTATAGTTTTGTATTTGCATAATTCACCTTCCACTTTTAAACATATCAAATATGCTGTAAACAAAAAATAAATGTAACTGTTAAAATACTGAGGTATAACCTTCATATGTACCCGTGAGAAAACTTACAGCAGTTTAATATCTTTTAATTATACATTTACAAATCTATGTAATCATACACACACACAAGAAACCCTGCTATATTTATAGATATACTTCTTTGCTTAAATTAATATAAATTATATACACATGTATAATCACACACTTAACTATGTACAACCTTACACAAACACATAAGTGTATTTACTTATGCAAATTAGTCATGTACACATACATACAAGTGTTCTTATTTAGTCACATATGTAAATTCACAATAAGCTATGTATATGACTGCATTTGCACACAAATATACTTTGTGAAGTTGATAGATTAATGCACTTGTAATATAAATATTTCATTTCCTTTCTCAAACTAGCTGATGTATGAATTCACATTTAATTTATAAAGTAAAAGTTACTTACAAAGTCCTTTTCCCACATCATGTTTGATTCCAAAAAGTTTTTTCCTCTCCACTAACAATGATTTATAAAAATGAGCACAGGATGAATAACAATAATATTCATAAAAGTAGAATAAATGATATTCTAAGTATCATTTAATTTCTAATTGGTTTGAAGCAAAATGTATTTAGTCTTAATAGTACATTTTTCATTTTCTTTTTCTTTTTTAAATTTCTCTTTTAAAGTTCATTGCCCAAAGTGTATTAAGTAGAAGATTAAGATTAGATATCAAAATTTTCTTATTCTTTAAAAGTACTGCATTAGTAATTGTTTATTTTGAAATCTAGTTTTAAACAATTAATTTTATTTTCTACTCCATTATTTTTCTTTTATATTGGACTTGAATTAATGTTTGCCAAATCCAGTTTGCTTATTCTTTTGTTTATTTATTCCTTCTTCTCATTTTCCACCTGTATGCTAATGGTTATGCTGTTTCTCACACATAAACAAAAAATAACTCTTTGCGTTCTCACGTCCTTCCTTGCCACTTGACAAATAGATGATTCGGCTGAAAGAAATGTCTAACGGATGATAATCAGAAAATAAGTTTTCTCTGTCCACTTATTTCAAGGGGAATTCTTTTCCACACCTCATGCTGCAAAATGTCTTATATTATAACTTTCTAATGAGGATGGTAGGTTTTTTAAAAAATGTGCTTTATTTGAAAAGAAATTGCTCTAAATAAAATGAATTTTGTTAACTCCAATGATATCCTAATAATATTTGATGCTGTCTGATTTGGTTCACACTTGAATCAAGCATATTATACCAACATGTGTTAACAAACATCTCTACTAGTTTAGCCAAACCTTTATAACTGTTGATGTGCCAATCAATAAAAAAAAAATTGGAAAAAGGGGTGATCAATGAATAAGTTACTTCTCTTGCCTTTTGTTGGCAGTGATCACTAAAGTCAAAAAACAAGCAGGAATGCTGCCGGACACACACTAAGGGATCAATTTAGCATAAACTTACATTGCAAGTTGAATCTGCCACTAAAAACCTATTTACAGGGGAATTTTCAAAAAACAAAAATACGTTTTTCTAGATAATAAGGAGTAAATGTTTAAATTTTCAGCCCTCTAGCTCCATTAGTGCGGCCTGTATGCGTGATAGATACATAGTCAGTCAGCCAGACCAACTTAAAAACTGAAGAAGCCTATGTTGACAGTTTCTAATAGGGTAGATCCCCCTCTGCTTGTCTCCCTTTCTCTCTCTGTTTCTCCTTCTCTCTCTAAAATCTTCAAAGGCTATTAACATTTAAGATTATTCTAAATTGTACAGCAGTTAGACTGAAAAATCTATATACTGGTGTATATCATGGAAGTAATTAATCAACAGCAAAGAAACCTGTCTTGCTAATGATTAATAATTATATATATTTGTCTTCATAAAATTCTCTAGGCACAATTCAAAACAATAAGAACGTTTAAATAACGTATACTCGCAAGATGAAGCATGGGAAAATCGGATCAGTCTTGGAAGCCTTCTATTTTAGGCATGGCTGGGTGGCAATGATTATATAATCTAATAGGGGATAGTGTGCTTTGAAAAGTAACTAGTTGTTGATTTGTATATTTGAGCACTGGTAGCTGATTGCTGCAGTTAGTAGCCACGTGCCTTAGCAATTGTTGGATTCTTTAGAGTGTAGCCATCATTAAAGTGACACTGTGATGAGCAGATAATTCCACTTGACTTCTCTGTTACTTACTGCGTATATATA
>VCCN01005046.1:1100146-1110759 GCA_006491835.1 Architeuthis dux | reverse complement strand
CATTGCTCTTTCCATGGCTCTGTGCAATTCTAAGTTGGTTTTGTTAAGGTGCAAGGTGTTCTTCAAAATGTCTCTATTCATGCTGAATGTTTTCCAACCTATTGGTATGTGTTGTTTAATTTCACTGTCAAGGTCTTTCTCTAACTTATAACCATCCTAGGTAGATATATTCATCAATCTTTATGATCTTTTTGGTGACTTTATCGTTGAACATTACTTTTGTCCTTGTTCTCTACATCTTTAAGCCTACTTTTTTACTTTCTCTATTTAGACCTGTCAACATGTTTTGTAATTCTTTGGATGCTTCTGACATCATGGAAACATCATTGGTGAATCTTAAGTGGTTTGAGTATTCTCCATCTGTGTTTATTCCCATTCCCTCCCAATCAGTTTTCTGAAAGATGCTTTCAAGGCTCGCTGTAAATAGTTTAGATGATATCTAATCCCTTGTCTTACTCCTTTTTGCTATCTTTATCTTGTTAACACCTTGTTCTTGCACTGAGTCAAATGCTTTCTCATAATCTAAGACCAAACAGTGGTTTGTTGTATTCTAATGACTTTTCGATTAGTTGATTTATTGCATGTAGGTGATCTATTGTCGAGTAGCCACTTCTGAAGCCTGCCTGCTTGCATAGTTGATTTTCACCTAGAGTGCCTGTTAGTCTGAAGTATTTTGTGAATAGTTTATATAGGTTACGTAATAGTATAATAGGGCGGTAGTTGCCAAGGTCGCGCTTATCTCCTTTCTTGTGGAGAAGGATCACTATTCCTAGACAGAAGTTTTTAGGAACTTTTCTTTCTCTTATACATTGTGTGAATATCTGTGCTAGTCCTTTGTGCAAGATCTCTCCTGCATTTTCCAGAAGGTCTGTCTTTATGCCATCCTTGCCTGGGGCTTTACCGAGTTTCATATTTCATAATGCAAACACTACTTCATCAACTGTTATGTCTGGAATATCACTAGTATCTATAGGTTTATTAGTTTGTGGTATTTCTATTTTTGAAGCATATAAATTTTTGTAGTATTTTTCAGTTACTTTTGACAACTTTGCCATTTTTATCCTTTAGTGCAGTCATCTGTTGTTTGCCTGTATGGTCTGCGCATCGGGCTTGTTTTAAACTATTCCCCTTTCTGATAGCCTCTACTATCCTTTTCGTGTTTTTCTTCCTTTTTTTCTTTTCTTGTTCTTTTGTTTATTGTGTATAACACTTTTCAACGAATGCACAAATACTACACTCTGATCCTAGGCAGAAGTGTCAGAGAGTGACACTTTGATCCTCAGCAGAGCACACAGATACTCTGATTCTAAATAGAAGCGGTGATCCATACGTAAATATTCCAATCTTTTTGACAGGTAATATGCTATTTATGGAATATTGTTTCATCTGGAAATCTCTGACAAATCCACAAATATTTTTCATTTCTTTCAGGTTGATGAAATAATGATGTCGGTAAAGTCTGCCTTTAAAACTGCTTTTGAACAAAACAAGCTGCACATGAATCAGATCTGCACTATGTGCCCCTTGCACCAGCTGCAGAAATTATGCCAGGAAATTAATGGTGAGTGAAACGATTTACTTTTGATTCTAGTACAAAGCATTCCTTATATTGGGTACAACAGGTACTTGAGAACAAATTATAATACAAAGAAAAACAAAGATATTCAATAGAAAAAATCAATATATTTTCATAAAGATACACATGTTCAACTAGATATAAAGGAACAGGTTATTCAATAAAACTACCCTCAGCCTCTAGATGCAGCCTTGGATTGTGGGGCCGCTGGTTGGTCTCCCTCTTGACGACACTCCGGACATAGTAGTCCAGGGGATTCAAATCAGAAGAGCTACAAGCTGTTGGGTGCTTGACGTTGTTCAGCAAGTGCTTCGACTGGATCACATGGTTCTCCCGGGTCTTGTTGGATATAAACTGTCCTCTCATCATCACATAGGACTTGTACCTGATGTCCTCGTGCACCACACGTCTGATAGTGGCCACCTTGAGATATTCAGTGATGGCCCTCCTCGACTTTGTCAGAATGGAAACTGCCATGTTGATTCTGTCGATACGTCTGAAAGAGAAATGAGAAAGTTAAAATTTGGCACATGCCGCGTAACATTACTTTAGTCATCTTCCATTTATGGCTGCTAAAGTTGTGTTCTCAAATAACTGGTACACCCAGTATATTATTTATCATCTATATATTAATATATCAATAAATTATATTTATGTGTGTGTACATATGGACAAGCTTAACTTAGGCATCAGAGAACAATCAGTGAGAATCAAATTCATTAGCAATGATCTAGAAGATTAGCTTCCTAACCATCTGTCTATGCTGAAGGGGTGGCGGTTCGGGTTCTACTAAGGTTACTTTAATCTGGCTAGTGGGACACGGTGAGGATCAGACTCATTAGCAATTACTTACAGTCTTTATCTACTAACCATCACTTTATAGCTGATATTGTATAATTATGTATGCATATATGCATGCTCATTTTGCATTCACTCCAGATAATGATAGACGAACTGAATGAAGAAAGCAAAAAAGTAGGTCTTTACATGATCTTCAGTAAAACCAATGTCACGTGCAACAAATATGTTGGAGATAAAGACACAACGATCAAAATTGAAAACGCAAAGCTAAAGAAAGTAGACCACGACATTAACCTGTGATAACGAATCTCCATTAAATCCTCAGAAGAAGATGAAATCAAACAAAGAATCACCCTAGGTTGGCAAGCGTTTGGCAGAGCCAGCTCAACATTCAAGAACAAAAAGATCCCATTAGTTTTGAAAAGAAGAGTCTACAATCAATGCGTCCTCCTGATAGTCACCTATGGAGTGGAATAATGGAACCTAACTAAAAAAGCGGATCATGCTTAACATCACATGGAGACAGCACAGTATATTAGTGAAAAAACAGAGTCAGAGATATCATATAATCCATTAAAAAACTCAAATAGCAATGGACAGGCCATGTTGCAAGAATGTTTGACAGCACAACTCACAACATGGATCCCCAGAGATCATATGCAAAATTGTAGCCAGCAGAAAATAAGATGGCGTGACGACCTAGACAGGGTCCAGAGATATTACTCCACTAAACTTCAATAAATCACTACTCACAGACTGTTTTTAATGATTCACACCTACTTACAGCTGCAGATGTTCTAACAGAATCAAACTCTGGCTGAAACACATAACGTTCAATTTGCACTAATGACCTTGAGAAAGGCATGAATCTATCTTAGTAGAACTCCCTACCCCCTACGCCCCAGCATAGACAGATGGTTAGGAAGCTAATCTTCTAGATCATTGTTAATGAGTTTGATTCTCACTGATTGTGCCCTGATGCCTAGACAGGTTCCAGAAATATTGGCACCACAATGGCCACAATCGAGAGGTCTGGCAAATCTTGATGAAGATCTAATTCCAACGATTGATGTTAATGATGATGATGATGATCTGCATGCTTGTTAAATCTACATGCATGCAGATCATGTGCATAACACTTCTTACACTCCACTAAATCACTACTTACAACTGCGGGTGGCCTAACAGAATCAAACTCTGGCTGAACACCTAACGTTCAATATGCACTACTGCCCTTGAGAAAAGCATGAATCTATTTCCCACCTACCCACCCTCAGCCAAGGGTAAATAGCAGGGCAGACTGGGCTCTTTGCTCCAAAAATGATTGTTTTTTTGTTTGTTTTGTTTTCTGTTAGACTAAAAAAAACTCAAATTATGCCTATTTTATTTTTCTAAATTATATTCTTATCCATTGAAAAAGGGAAAAAAATGTGATTTTAAAGGTTCAAGTTTGTCAATCAAAAATAAATAGCTGGAGAATTATCATTATTATACACTGATTTACTCGGACTAGTGTCCCCAATTTGGTGGTTATAGTCACAATGTTTCGGCTGTTGTAACATCCAGCCTTCTTCAGGTGTCTGTAGTAGTTGGTAACCTTCTGGGAATTTCAAACTGAACACATCATTCAATCCAAAGGGGTAGATTGTTCTCATTCTGCTGTCCATGTTAGAGGATATCTCATATTAGTTCATTCTTCCTGGTTAATTCGTCCTTGTGATGTCACTTGTCTACCTCTTCCACTGAACCAGAGTATGACTTTTTTGCACTTCCCGACCCAGAGATTGAACTCTAGCATGAGTGGAATGAGAACAATATACCCCCGTGGATTAAATTAAGGGTTTGGTTCAAAATCTCCAGAAGGTTACAACCAAGATGAGGACCCTAGTCCAAGTAAATCGATGTATAATAATATTTGCTTTTAATAGCAAATAATGTCAACTTTGGATTTTCATCTGCTATTTTAACTTTGAACCATTTAGGTTAAGTTTACTGGTACTTGGCATCATTTATTTATCAAAACATTGATAAAAAGTATTGAAAAAGAATTGTTTTGAAAAAAGTTTGTATTCTCTGCTGATGGGACGATCAGTTTAGGAAATGATTTTATTTGAAATGATATTCTTTTGTGTCATGAACTGAAAGAACTCCTTTTACAAAAATAAATGAAGACACTGATTGTTGCAATTTAAAGTTTAGAAATAATTTGTCCTGCTTGTAAAAATCAATTTTTCCCCTGTTTTTTTTTTTTTTTAGACTTGACTGCTCCATCTGCTGTTGACCTTTTGAAACAAAGAATTCATCAATTACCAGAGAAAGATGCTGCTGAAATGCATAATCGATGGAAGGTGAAATTCATTACAATATGTCATCTTTAAATAAACACGATAATCATGGGTGTCTGCTGGAGGGAGGGACGGATCAGGCCTTCTCTCCTAGGGTGAGGGAGTTGAAAGTTGGAACCTCATAGTCAATAAAGTATAATCGTGCTGTTTTATGTAACCCCAACTTAATGTGCCCATATAAAAGATGATATTATTCTTTGCTGGTAACTGGGTTCACCACTAAGATATATTCCGAATATATCCTTTTGCCCCCACACCCCACCCTGGAAAAGTGTCAGCGGATGCCCATGACGATAATAGCTAATAATGGTTAAACGTGTAATCTTTAAAATATCGATTTGACATATTTTTTATTAGATGAGTCATTGTCAATCATTATCAATTTTTGACTAATCTTTTCTTTTATCTTGAATTTTTTTAGTTGCTTATTTTCACAACTGACATCATTCTACGGGAGTGAGTAAATAGCGCAGATTGGAAATAAAATAAAAATAAAGAATAAGTTCTATGATTTCCGATTTGCACTGTTTACTCACTGCCCTAGACTGATGGTCTGAGTAAAGTTGTCAAAAAATTTAAGATGAAAGAAAATATTAGTCAAAAATTGATAATGGTTTAAAATATCCATCATTAATTTTGACCTAAGTTTGTTGATCTCTGGAAATGTGGGGAAAGAAAAAAACCTGATTATCTTTTTTTATTTATTGTTTTTCTTTCTTTAATATACAGGGTGTCCCTTAAGAATGTCCTTTTATACCCATTGTAAGGGGGTTACATTTGTATTGACTCAGCTGAGAGATGTCATATTGAGGTTTGAGGATTTTGTTTCAATACAAAGACACTCCCCTTACAATGGGTACAAAAGGACATTTTTACGTGACACCCTATAGCTTGAAAACTAAAGCTCAAATATTCTTTTTTAATGCTTTTTTTTCTACCAAAATCAAATAACTAGTTTTATTTACCAGTTTCTGGTACTTGCTCTATTTAAATAATACAGTATTGCACATAAATAAGTACACTATTTTATAGAAATTTAATTTTCTTCTAAACTAAATATGGCAGGAATTTTTTATTTCTATTGGAACATTACACAATCAAAAAGGATATTATCAGGTATTATTTATGACCAAACTCTACAACATTGAAACTCTGTTGCCAAAAATATGAATATGTTACCAGCCAAAGATAAGTACACCACTATGAAAAAATATTTTTGGCAACAGTTTCAGAATGTTTATTGTATAATGTTCCACTAGAAATAATAAGATACTGCTGTTTGGTTTAGAAGAAAATTAACTTTCTATTAAAAAGTGGTAGGGGTGTACTTATTTATGGGCAATACTGTATAAATGTGATGTCTGACTTACAATATAATTTGAAGAAGTATGACAGTATGCCTTAATGATTCTGCTTACATTTTACAGCAAGAAAATCCACAAAGCAATGAGGAACTCTTGGAAGTTATGATGGTGTCACTGCGGCAACTTTGTGAACAGAAACAAAGGGAACATCACCATATATCGACTGGGAAGTGCATGGGTAAGCTAGAGGTAAGTAACAAAAGCATTTTTAGCAAATTTCAGTCCAAGTCTGGAGTTGACTTTGTTTTTTCAACTTAACAATAACAATAACAATCCTCACCAAATTTAGGGGAGTAAACTCTTCCCTGTTTTTCTGTGCTGTCATGTCCTAAACCGATATGTAAAATTAACATTCCCCTACCGTGATTTGAAAGCATGACCAACTTATTGGTAGGCAGCACTCTTACCAACTGAGTTAAATTGACAAGTGTTACATATCTATGAAAATTTGTTAGAAATATGCAAGGGCTTATTTTATTCTAATAAATAAATACATTTCCCTACTGTGATTTGAAATCACGACCAAGTGATTGGTTGTTGGCTCTCTTAACGACTGAGTCAAACTGACAAGTCTTACAAATTTATTTATTATATATACAATAGAAACATTGCCATAATCATCTTCAGTCGGAATAGAAGTAGGAGTGGATTTTGACCCTGTGGTAGCTAGGCTTGTTTGTATTGATGTTGTTTGTTTAACTGCTGTATGGATTTTCTTTTTTTTTTCCTATTAAGTTTCTCTCAACACAATCAGTTTTAAAGTTTGCATTGTTTTATATGTTTATTGTGTGGATGTAAGGGAATCCGACATATTTATTATCATGAAGATAGACCTTTATGCATTTTGTCGCTACAAGCGACTTCATCAGAAGAAATTCTAACATTACAGCAAAGTGCGACAATCTAGTATGCCGACCATACTTATCTGGACAGAACTTCCAGGAAACATAAATCACACCAACCACCACCACCTACTTAATAGCCTACACAAGAAATCCACTTAATCTAAACACTCTGCTGCCTACCCCTACCCACTTTATGGCTCATACACAGACCCACTTAATCTAAACACCCACACCATACCAGCTCACGGCCCCATAAGTAACTTTCAACCAAATAAACTAGGTCACCCAAGCATACAGAACACGCTTCATTTCATTTCATTTCTACTACCCAGCATGGATAGTCACCCTTTTATGCAATGTTCAAATTTGTTCTGATGAAGTCGCTTGCAGCAACAAAATGCATAATGGTTTATCTTCATGATAATAAATATGTTTGAGACTCAACACGCTTTTCTCAATCTTTCTTTTCCACTTTGTCTACCATTGATTTATATATAGTATGTAAATCTGTTAATATTATTATACAGTAATGCATTGGTTAGCGCTCCTAAAAAATGCAGTGCTAAACAAAAAAGCACTATATGGGGTCATTATAAAATAGCATAAATAGAGATTGTGCCAGCAATCCTTTTTAAATATATGATGCCGTTGTTGAACCTCAACAACATGGAATGGATTAGTTCTGTGTATCTCATCTTTTAGCTACTTTCCAGAGCTGGTGAAATATTAGGTGTCGATATATATCGCTACATGATAAATTGTGTATGTGTTTATTCTCATACACATGGCACATTAACCAAAGTGTACAGTATACAGTATACAGTTATTTCAGATACTGTCTTTTATCATTATTTATTTCGGAAATTCAACATTACTAAATTTATTAAAAAAAAAATATTTGAAAAACGGTGCTATAGCGAATCAGCGCTAAACTGGAGTAGAACTAAGCAGGGTGTTACTGTAGTTCTTAAACCTTTTAATATATTCTTATATCCTAAGAAATTATAGAGGTATAAACATGAGTCAAAATTGTATACAGGTTGAATGCCCCTTATCTGAAATTCCAAAAACCGAAATGTTCCAAAATCTGAAACTTTTTAAAAGCCAACATGATCTCACAAATGGAAAATTCCACACCTGACCTCATTGTAGTAGGATTCAAAGACAAGAGACGAGGCCAATTTTCCAGGCATTTAACTCATTCTGACTACAGTAAAAGCTTGATTATCTTTGTGTAACTCTTTAGACACGTAAAACTATATTAACATTACAAACGGTAAGAGACAAAACAAGACCCAATCAAAACAATTATTATCACCACCAAACCTACATGCATTAATCACTGTACTGTTTTGCTCATTCTCTCATCGGTACAAAGATATTGTTGAAAATGTCAAAACAGGCTGCAGATATCCCTACGAGTGACAGTGATAAGAAAAAAAGGAGTGTTTATGTTTATCTATAGCACAAGAAGTCAAGCTATTGGAGTATTGTCCTGTATAACTGTCTGCCTGATGTCTTTGTGTTTGAATTCACACAACTTTCACAATAGTTATGCATTATCAATGTAAAGGCCTCTCTAAAACATATATCTATAACCGGAGTTAGTTTCTTATAACCATTTTTGTCTCCAGCATTTGAAAATGCTGGAGACTATGATTCGCTTATGATTTAAAAATGATGTTGTCCGTGCTTTAAAAGTGGGTAACTTCTTTAATTTAAAATTGAATAACTTCTTTATTTCAATAAAATTTTGTATGAAGGTATGAAGACTTTGGTGTATTGAATTATGTGCAATTCAATTGTTTGTTTACATTTTATAAACAAAAACCATGTTTTTGGTTCCAATTGGTTTAAAATTTAGATATTTTACTAGGGGATAAATACAGATAGGTGATAAAAAAAAACCAGCAATATATAGAGACAATATGGTTATCAAAATAAGTTTTCTGACGGAGACCTTTATACTTTAGAGTTTTTTGTTTTTTTTAATTTTAAGAGTTTTCAATTATCGTTTTTTACATTTCTCTGACATTATTTAAAAAATAATATTGACATTTAAATTTATCTATAATCACTTTTTCAAATTTCAGTTCACTATATTGAATGTTGTAATCTATTCATATACACTTTTTTTCTTTCTCTGTTCCAGTTCAATATTATGAATAGACGAATCAAGATCTCAAAACTGGATAACCTGAAGAATAAAGCCAAAAAGAGTTTGACCAATTCTTTTGAAAGTTTAATTAGAGTAAGTGAGAAATTGTTTTTCCCTCTAATCTTTTTAATACTTTCAGGATTTTTTGTGTCATAGACTGGATTATAATCAGTTGTAATATCAGGATTTTATTTTGTCATAGACTGGATTATAATCAGTTGTAATATCACGATTTTTTTTTTTTTACCTGTTATCTTTCTATTTAAAAATTGTTTTTTAACTGTATATGCCGGACTGTAGGACAAATGGTTTACAAGGTTATTTGGAGGACTATCGCTCACTGCAACTCATCCAAGCCCCATAACTGTTGATATCGAACTTCAATTTTTTCTTTTAGAATTAAATGTCCATCTTATATACTGGCATATACAGTAATTAAAAACAAAATCTTGCCTTTTTTCTATTTGAATTCTATAAATTTTTAAATCAAAAACTTTTCAAACTGATGAGCAAAGAAAAGTAGGTGCTGTGTACAGTATATGTTTATCATTAAATGTTGATTTTAGTATTGGGTGGATTTAGTGTTGCTGTTATCAGTGTTGAAGGGGAGTTGATGGCACTAAGTCTGTTAACACTCAAATAATCACCACTTGCTACTTACTGCAACATGCCTCACAAGAAGTGGACAATTGTGACTCAGTCAACACCCCCAGACCCACACACACACACATCCCAATGATTATTGCTGCAATGTTATAATCTAAAGAGGATGATTACTCTCAGAAAAAACTTGTAACAATAGGAAAACTAAGCTAAGGAAAAAGGATCTACCTGTTTTCTACAATTTAACTTGTTCATAGATGAAATCTTGATGAGTTGCAGAAATTCATTTTGTATGTGCCAACAGGGAATTGACATCTTCCCATTAATAGGCATTAAATATAGAAGCATGTATGTGAATTTCTAATACGCAGGACCAGTCACTGTCTTAGCATGTGAAGTTCATTTGTGACAGTCCAGTTACTGCATGTCTGCAGAAATCACTGAATAAATAAGAAAATAAATTTAATTTAAACAAAATAAGACCAGCTCTGGTTAGTCACTCAATAAAAACCATCACGTGACCAACATCTTTTGGCAGCATGCCATGTTCGGGGTGATCAATTAAAAAATTGGAAACCGCGGTGACCAATGAATAAGTTACTTCTCTCACCTTTTGTTAGGCCATGATCACTAAAACAGTCTGAATTTTCAAAAACAAGCACGGACACAAAGTAAGGGATCAATTTAGCATAAACTTACATTACAAATTGAACCCCCCACTAAACAAATTTTTCCTAGACATAATAAGGAGTAAATGTTGAAGATTTCAGCTCTCTAGCTCCGTGATACATACATAGGCAGCCAGCCAGCCAGCCAGCCAGCTTGAAAACTGAAGAAATCTATGTTGACAGATTTGTTGACAGTTTCTAACAAAACAAATGCAAGAAACTAATAAATAAAATGTGACAAACACACACACAC
>VCCN01005046.1:1060898-1099215 GCA_006491835.1 Architeuthis dux | reverse complement strand
GTTCCATAAAAGCTCATAAATTGAAGCAGGCTTTCATCACTTAACATAAACAAACGTATTTTTCAATTTATTTCAAGTAAAAAGTAAGAAATACTTCTTCAAAATCCAGTAAAGTAATTATTAAATTGTCTGATTTTCATCAAATCCTAATTGGATAAATGCTAATTTATTTTTGGAAGATTTTTAATTACAGAGTTTTAATTTTCTGTCAACAGACATATTTCATGGGGTAATCTAAGTAATTTTCAATGACAAAATTTGGCATCACTAAATATTGAATTTTAAAAAGTCTGAAACTTGCTTTCAGTTACTAAAAGTAATTATTTTTACGACTAATTTATGCTATTTTCTTGCGATTAAAAAGAAAATCAAAACTATGAAAAAATTATCAAATCCTAAATAATCCAAATTGACCCCACCCCTCCACTAAAAAACCTACTTAGGGGTGGAATTTTCAGAAAACAAAATCAATGTTTTTTCTAGACATAATAAGTAGTAAATGTTTTAATTTTTAGCCTTCTAGCTTCATTGGTGCAGCCTGTACATGTGATACATACACACATACTTAGCCAGCCAGCCATACCAACTTCAAAACTGAAAAAACTTTTGTTGACAGATTTGGTTGACGATTTCTAATTCTTAAATAGATACACACATGCATACATACATAGATACATCAATAAGTCCATAGCCTAATAATCAGAAAAATAATTTATTTTACACAACAAATAATTTAATCTCCTTCCTTGTCAATGCACTTAATTCATTGGTGAATAATTCTCTCATAAACCAAACATTTTACAATGAAAATTTCAGATCAAAATTCATGTATTAACTATGTGTTAGGCTACAGACTTATTGATTGACTCTCGTATGTATAAATGTATATCATGTACACATGCTTGCATAATCTTTTGAAGAGTGGAACATCATCCAATAAGGACCTCTACATATAACAAAGAAAACATGTAATCATTATATAACTTTTTTTTGTAAGATAAAAGCCTAAAGAACTTGTATTTATTTTATTTATAACAGGGTCGGAAAAAAGAAGAGGCTCGGGACGCATTTCGACAACGTAGTGGTACTACAGACAGCGAAAGCAGCTGGACAGCACAATCATTCGTAAGTTTTGTAATATCTTAGCACAAATCTTTGAAGGCTGTACGAGTTATTCCCCTTTAACCTAATGGGATGTACATTCAGTTGATACACAATGTTTCTCCTTTCTAAAACTAAACCTTTTTTTTCAATCCAGTTCTTTTATTTATGTATTCTTGTATTTACCAGCTTTGTTTAATACCTTGACCTGATTTTTAATTAATTAACAATTAGATAATCAGTAAATATTTAGAAAACTGGTGAATGACTAAATGTATTTGAATTATCCTTTGACAAATTAATAATCACATTTTTTTATGAAAACTAAAATAAATACTTAAACTCAGAGAATTACACCATAACAGTTATGTTGTATGCAAAAATACACTGAATGAAGGTTTACCTAAAGTTCAAGGAGGAATCTAATTCACTATATTGAAACATAAAAGAATTTATTTCAGTTGATATTTGCAACACTGATTTCTTCTCTACATCAATAATCAGATGCTGTTATTTTGTGTTAAAAAATGTTTAAATAGATTATCTGGAATTAAGAACGCATGAAATACAATACTTTAGTTATTTCATTTTTCTGTATTGTTTATATAAAAAGACATTTCTAAGTATGCGGAATACCTAGAGTGCAATGTAAAATGTAATCTTTTACATTGCACTCTAGGTATTCCGCATTCTTAGAAATGTCTTTTTATTGCACTTTCAGTTTCTTCTTTTATGGAAAATATCAATTTTTTTTTTATGAAGATAGCTACATACTGTATATGCCGGTATATAAGAAAAAAAAAAGAACTATGCAAATATTATACTGCATCCAGTGTGCTAATAGGGGCTGTCTACCAAAGTTTGGTATGGACAGTTATGTGGTTTGGATGAGTTGCAATGGGTGGTAGTCCTTCAAATACCCTTGTAAACCATTTGTCTTATAGTCTAGTATGTAGAGTATATGTAAATTTGACATTTGGCCAAATAGATACAATATCACCATTGTGCAATTTAAATCAGTTACAAAGAGCAACTTTAAAATTCAATTTACAACTTTTAAATGTCCAAGTAAAAAATTTCAATAATTTTTAGCTTTAAAAGATTAATAGCTGTCTTTTAGCCAAATGCTCTCAAATCCAGCTTACATAAATGTCAATACTGGATTTTTGTCATGAGGTTACATGTTGTGGAAAAGGTAAAGCGTCCGTCTCTTAAGAGACAACTCCCAATAGAGTATGGAGGCCAGTGTCAAAGTCCCAGTTTCTGTTGCATGCATCAGCTTAGTGATCCTTGCAAATCTCAAGTCTGGTCGACACCAGGACTTTATTCTTACAAGTTTTTTATGACCATCCCCTTAGCAGGATGGAAATACACTGAAGGGATGGCTCCACCCCAATCACATAGCAGCTAATTGAGTACACCCTAAGCTGAGAGCACAGGGAAATGTGTCCTAATGAAGAGTTTTCCACGCTCTTTGCTCATACCGGGAATCAAACCCAGGATCTTCAGCATGTGAGGCAGACATGCTAACCATTACACTATCCGAGAAAACTATTTTACTTTGGGGTTCTTGACAGGAATAAAAATATTGAATAATGTTGTAGTTTTATAATAATAAATCTAAAAAATATTATAATAAAAATAAATAAATACAATGAAAACTAGAAAGCACTCAGGGAGCGCTTACCTCTGCCAATGCCATTGTCACTGAAAACTGAATAAAAATCAGTTCATACATAGCTACGATGCAGGGGGAGGTAACTGCAAAGATTCCTGGATCCGCTCCCAAATTCAATCAATTCTTATAGGTGAAAGTAACTTGCAGAAAAAGTGATAGATAATGATTATTTGATTAAATGCTTTTTTTGTCGGGGGGGGTGTATTTTTTTCCCAAGTATTTAGATACCTTTTGCCTGATTGCTTTTAGACAAGGTGTTCTACTCATTGTATTGTTTTTTCTGGACTAATTCTCTTGTCTTTCATTGCTTTCTTGTTACAATGTTTCGACCGTTGTACACTCGGACCTCCCTCAACACCTATTCACATTATTCTCAGAATTGTTCTTTTCATCTTTTTTTAAAATTGCCTAATGGGTAAGATCTTTAAGTGTGTGTGTGTGTGTGTGTGTGTGTATAAAAACAATTGTTTGTTTTATTTTACAATTGCAGGATTCATCTGCTCCAACAACTCCTGAACTCTCACCCCCTGGTTCACCCATGTCCAAAGAACGCAGGTTCTACCTGCCAACTCCCCCAGATTCCCCTACATCTGGTATCCGCCCCCGAAGCTCTACAGTTGGTGCCATCCCTTTGTCAAGAGCTCGCGTTACTAAACAACGTCCAACACCACCATCCACTGTCAGTGATAACTACGGGGAATACCAGTCAGAAAATTCACGAACACATTCTGTTACAGCTACAAGCCCAATGAAACACATGTAAGCATTTACAGTTTTTCTTTTTGAAATAAGTTAATAAGAATCTGCTGTTGTCAATGGCAAGGTAATTTCTGAGGGAGAATAGAAAGTGTTACACACCACAGGTATGTAAGTAGACACGAAGAGACAAATTAGTATATAGCTAATACATACATGGCCTAAACAGCTGTAACATATACATCAGAAGATATACACCAATACACAAGACGGAACTACGTTCATAAAAATGTTAATTTTGAAGTTTTAGAATTTTAATATTTATAACGTCTAGAACACTGAAATTGAAAATATTTTTCATTTTCATAGTTTATTGTAGCTAATACATATTTATATAAACAAAAAATAAATAAATAAAAACATGTATAGGGTGTCACAGAAGTAACACCCAATTTGTCCCAAAATTAATGCCAGTTCTAAGGGAAGCAACTATTAAATTATTATTAAATAACTATTAAAAGCCAATATTAAATAGTTGCTCCCCAGGCATTCATTTTGGGACAAATTTGGTGTTACTTATGGGACACCCTGTATTTATATATACAGGGTGTCCAATAAGTAACACCAAATTTGCTAAAAAATGGGTAAAATAGTAGGGCAAGATAGAGCAGTAAGGCAGTTCATCTAAGTGAAGGCTATTCTAGGAAAAAATACCTACAGCTTGGCAGCCACCTTGACTGTCTCAGCCTGCCAAGCAGTTGAGTGGCACCAGGCCTAAAAGAGTGGACTCGGTGTGCATGAGCTAATCTCCACTTTGAATATAATCAACCAGCGCAGGTGGGAGGAGTATCCTCCCTTGAACCACACATGCGACGAATAGGCCAACATTTATATAAATGGAGAAAGGAGTTTTTTGTTTGTTTTTTGTTTTTTTTAATGAAATAGTGCTCAACTCATAAGGTTGGCTTGTCAACTAAGCTGCACTTCCTTTATAACAAAAAGTATTATAACAACACAAGCACTCTTTCCATTTCTTTTTTCACCACTTTATAGTGTCCTTTCTACTTTTCAGTACAGCAAATTTGATATTCTATAATCTGCTAGTTATTGTATCATGTTTAAATGTGAAGTCTTACTTAAATCTAACATCTCATTAATTTGAATGAGATATAAGTATAATAAAGCTTCATCGGCAATTTGTTAGGAGACCTATTCTCTCTGGTCATTGTTGTAGGTAAGTAGATAAGTGGTTTAGTATAAACCTAGAGGTTATTATTGTATATCTTATAACATATCTTGTTACCCTGTATGTATTCTCCTAAGCTTGATTATTGTGTGACTTGTGACAGATGGGTCAGGCTGCTTGCTGATGTAAGTCGCCCCAGGCCCCTTAATTTTTGGAGCTTGTTGTCCATTTGTCAATCCCTCATATGTCTGGGGTTTTTTCTGTCTTTCTCTCCGTCTAATACTTAACAAAAACACATCCTGTTAGGATATAGACTCAGCTATTGTCTACTACTTGTAACAATCCCTAACTTGTCTGTATAATTTCTACATTTGTCTTTCTGTTTCTTATCAGTCAAACAATTTAATCTGAACACCACTGTGTCTCGAAAGCAACAAACATTGAAATCGGCTAAAAACAAAATCATTTAATTTGATATTTTCTCTTCTTAAAACACTGTATTTTACTCACCAAACTAGCCAGGGGAGATGCTAGCAACTGCATATATCTCTATTTTGTCAACTGGTTTAGAAAGAGCAACAAAAGGGCAACCCTTCCACAAAATGTTATTGAGAACTTTTGGAGATATTGTATGGACAAACAGAAAAGCATGAGTGAATACATATACCTCTTCCAACTTTGTTGGCAGACATAATTTATAGAGTGCCTTCAGACAACAGGTATAATTTTATAAAAATTTCTTCCCTTATATAAAATCCTCATCATCATCATCATCATTATTAAGCATATTAATCATTTACTTGATCACTTTAATCTATTCATTTGACCCTATCCTCAATCAACATTGGACCAAGGGATGTATTTACATAGAAACAATAAAACATCTTTTCAGTCTCTGCACTTGTTCACCACTGAGGCTTACACAGCTGACACCATGATGAATATTGAAATTTACTGATCAAAATGTAATGTTAAAACCAGCACTAAAGATGATTAAATTAGTTTGTTAAAAAGAAAATTAAATAAAGTCTCTTGAGTTAACTGAAGTATTGTGCAGGTGAAAGGAAGATAAATTTGAGGTTAGTGATTTTTAAAAAAAACAAAAAAAACATCATTTTGTATACATTTTATTAAGATTCTCAAATGATATACCAAACTGTAGAGCCATGTCTTTTCTGTGTGTTGTCAGTCCTGTAAGTAATTTTAAAATAGTGGTTGGCCGTTACCTTCTGCTAGATTCCAGTGGAGTTTTCTTTTGTAGTTCATGTTTGTCATAATCATGGATAATGTTATCAAACAGTTATTTTTATTAATATCAGTTGGTCCCAAACACTTTATTTGAAATTAATTAAAAATTAGTATAAAATTATAAAATGAATTACAAATTAATATAAAATCTAAAAAAATTTCATATTGATTTTTATAATGTAAAATTGTTTATAACAATGAATTTACTAACATAACATAATCCATTACATTGCTGACTCTTTTACCAACAGTTTCCAACATCCATTTATTCAAATTAGTCCTCTCCTCTCAAGTAGGATTTTAAAATATATACTTTATCTGTCTTGTGGCAGAATCATATATCTGCTCAGTATTAGTTATTAATACCAGATTTATGAAATAATAGATTTTATTCAAATGCTTATATGTAATGTTTATAAAATGTATATTGTTTTATTATAAGGTTATTCTCTTTTCCCTATCTATCTTGTTTCTGTTTAATTTTATTTTTGTTACATACATTTCTACATTTAAAATGAAAACTTTTCTTAATCCTTTGTGTAAGTATTGTTAACTATTTATAAGTTAATATGAGTTATGTCTCCCTTTGTGATTGGCTGTTTGGAGTGTATCAAGGTAAATGGCAGTGATTTACATAGTGCTGGGTTATTAACCAATCAGGGCTGGCCTTGGGGTGCTACCATTGGTATATTAGCTTCCCACTTTGAGGGAGGCTTACTTTTACTATTTTAAGCTGAAGAATAATTTGAGTAAGTTGCAGTGCTGATAATTTCAATTGTATATTTTGACAATAGTTTCCCTTGAAATTGTCCAGCATCCAAGCTGATAGAGAATAACAAAAAAAACATCTGGATTTTGAGTCTTCTTCCTATCTGGGAACATCATGATTTTTATGTTAATTCCAATTGACTTGCATGAAAATTGAGATGTCACTAATTAATATCAGTGATGCTAAACTATATGATTTTTTAATTGACTTTGCAGTTTTAATTTTTTTTAAAAGAGTATACATGCATTTAGAAGGAAGGTTGCTTGGTAGACCTTGTGTCCCTGTTGATTGCCTCTGTTGTCTCCTGACAATAGTTGATTTCACAGATGAGGGTTCTTTTTAAGGAGTCCTTGTATATCTTCTATGGGCCCCATTTCTCTGCCAGCCATAAGCTAGTTCTCTGAATAGAAGGGTCTTGGTAGCTGACAGTCCTCCATCCTCGCCATGTGGTCTTCCTACCGCAGGTGGGTCTTTTTCAGTATAAATTATAATATTATCTATGGAACAGTATATCTGTCTGAACTATAAAACTGTCGTCCTTATGTACGGTTCACATTAGCAGCATTTTTTATTTGACCTATTGGGAGAGGTGGATTAACACCTTTCCTAAGGGCATTATTGCGAAGTGAACACAAACTACCTTATTTTAACTCTGTTTGCCAATTCCATTTTCCATGCTCTTAACTGGTCACTTTATATAGTTTAGTAGGAGAAGGTGTGGCAATATTTGTCTCTGTTTGACCTTCTCTAGGTTAGTCTTGAAACTGTTCATTCTCAGCAGTGACCGTAGGAGGTCCAGACAGTTCCAGTCCACTTTTAGATTATTTTTCAGGTTTTTCAGGTTCCCTCGGATATATCCCCCCCCCTTATTTTAACTGTTTGCCAATTCCATTTTCCATGCTCTTAACTGGTCACTTTGCACCTCAACAGATTTCTCAGCACCAGCCAAAAACATTAAATTACAAATACATAACTCATATCAAGATATAACCACAAAGATGTGGATCTTAGATGTTCCTTATATTAAAAAAAAAATGGTGGGGACAATAGCTTATCTCCACTAATAAATACCCTTATCTCCAGATAAATTTTTTTTTATATACCTTATATTGGTCAATAGACACAGTGCAGTAATTAGACCGACGTAGTTTTCTACCAATTGTTTCCCAGCTCCTCATCTTTTATGATGAGCATGGGTTACATAGTTTAGAAGGTGTAGCAATATCTGTCTCTGCTTGACCATTCCCTCTCTAGGCTAGTCTTGAAAGTGTTCATTCTCAGCAGTGACCGTAGGAGGTCCAGTCCGCTTTTAGATTATTTTTTTAGATTTTTCAGGTTCCCTCAGATATATATATATATACACACACACACACACACCCACACACACCCCTCCGCGCGCAGTTGCCAGGGTGTGTGGGTCTCACGCGCCGCCTCTTATCATTTTTCTCTCTTGGTTTAATTGTGATGGGCAGATTTTCTAACACCATCACCTCCCAGATTTTATCTTTAGTTTTGATTCTCCTCCTCCACCCTATTCTCAGGTTCCTCATATCTGGCAGCAGCATGGCACAGCTTTCACCAGAGAGTGCTTCGTCATCAGTCTGCTCTTCATATGAAGAGCATGGCTCAATTATGGCCACCCCTACCCGAAGGGGGTCCTGGAGGCAAGCCATTTTTAATAGAGTTGTTACTCCTGCTGATAATTCTCGGACATGTAAGTATACATATTTATCTATCAAACTTTTTTTGTTAATATTGTTCTCTTTTAGTGTAATGTTGTGGATGGACTGACATCTTCTATACTAATATTTGAGCCGTTTGTCTGTCTGTTTGTCTGTCCGTGCCTCTTTTACACTAAAACTGCAAGGCCCATTAACCTTGGAGGTCATTTGAGGTCAATCTTCGGTTTTGGTGTTTTTTGGTCATATATTGCTTTTTTGGCAATGAAACAGTTGATAGCAGCAGTAAAAATAATATGGTCTAAGTTTGTGGATGTTTTTGTTTCTCCCTCTACCCCTTCTCTTTTCTCAATAACAAAATTTACTGTAAATCAGGTCTCAGTGAAGGGAAGGTGGTGGAAGGGTGAAGTGTAGGGACACATGACTCTGTGTGTTACTGCTAAATCAGGTCATTTGTTATGATAAAATTGAAAGTAATTATTCTATTACTTTTTTTAAGAATTATTGTAAATCATTATTAATTTTTGACTACTATTTACCTTCATCTTAATTTTTGTTGATTTTTTTTTTTAATCACAACTTAAGTAAGGCCATCAATCTACAACAGTGAGTAAACTGCGTTGATTGAAAGTAAAGATTTAGGTCTGTGTAAATAATATTTTGTGTTGATTTCTTTGATCACTACTTCAGGAGGCCCTTCAATCTGCGACTGTCAGTAAACAGCGCATATTGGAAGTACAGTGTAAATAATAGTTTTTCCATTTGTTGTGTTGGGTAAGAAGAAATAAAGAACATATTTTACAATGTGTTGTCTAATTTGAACTTATGTTTTCCCCAGACAACGTTGGGTATCCCTGCTAGTATATATTATATTTCATTAAAATCTATTGAAGTCATTGTTTTTAGGAGAGGTTTTGAGATGTTGTTTATTATTTCAATCACATACACTCATCAGCAAAATTATGTGTGTGTTTATTCCAGAAATATTGTTGATTATGTAAGAATCTTTTCTTGGAAATGAATGTTCTCTGTAGATGTTAGTGTGCCTCTAAATTATACCCATTCTAAAGTGAACGTATTAGGTTTGCATCATCTTGATTGACTATTAGGTTCAAAATAATGTTTCTGAGAAAGCACAAAAAAAACACCATTTAATTTGATCTATCAGTATTATGAATTTGAAGAATTTTCTCAACATTTCTTTAATTTGGTTATATTCTAGAGACAAATAAAAACTTAAAAACCAACAAATAAAGAATATATACTTTACATTCCATATTTGTTCGTTTTGTGTGTGTAATGTTATATACATAGGTAAGTCAATAAGTCCAGGGATGATAAATGCATTTATTTTACACAACAAATATTAATTTTTCAACAAAATCTCCCTTAATGCACTTAACCCAATGGTTCTTCATTAGTCACATAGATCAAACACTATATAGTGAAAATTTCAGATCAAAATTAAGCTAATCACTGTCAGGTTACAGGCTTATTGATCCACTCTCGTACATGCATGCATGCACATACACACACACACGCACACACAATTTATACAGTATAATTTAGTCATTTTATATCTAATTTTATAAATCAAAATAGTAGAAATTTAGAGGTGAATGTTACTCTGTTTTATGTAACACCATATTTGCTGGCCGATAAGAGATGAATTTTAAAAAAATCCAAGTAGTATTTTAAGTATTACACAGAATGCCATGCATTCGCATTGTGGGAAGAAAACTCAACACTGAAGCCTCAAGTTGTACTGTTAGATCAGGATGACTTTCTGGGAGCAGTAGACCAAAACTTTTTTTGTAAAACATCCATATTTATAGGCTGGCAAATGCAGTAGTTAATTTTACTATTGTGATTCTTTTAAATGAAATCTATTATATACAAGTGGTTTTTAAAACAAATGTTTCAAAATTTAACAATCTTTTTCATTTTCATTTGTTGAATGTGCTTGTTAAAGTTTTTTTTTATTACATTATTTCTTTTTTGGCGGGTGTGTGTGTGGCGGGGGGTGGGGGTGATATGATTATTATATTTTTAAAAATTGCCCATGATATTTTAAATGTAAACAGTTTTAGGTATACTATTATTATCTTGAATTTTATTAATTAGATGAAGCATTGTTAACCATTATTCATTTTTGACTAGTATTTCTTTTATCTTAATTTCAGTTCCTTTTTTATCACAACTATTCAGACTGTCACTCTCCGGATGGTGCAGATCATAAATGAAGAATAAGCTCTAGGCAAGACTCAAACTCACATCCCTTTTACCTCAGGAAGCCTGTCTATGTATGACAACTTCTCTACTGCCTGAGCTACGAGAGATCTTTTGACACATAGGCTCTTGTAACTCGAGCAGCTGTTGTGCATAGATAGGCTTCCCAAGGTAAAAGAGATGTGAGTTCAAGTGTCTCTCGGAGCTTTTTCTTGATTCCATCCGGGCTATTTACTAATGGCCATAGAACAAAAGTTCCCTGTAGGGAAGCAATGTGTTGGATTATAACCAACAGATTGACAGTTGTTCTATTCTGTTAGAATGATAGAAATTAAGTTTCTTTAATATTTTAAAAAGAAATTTTGTTTAACAGCTTCTAGATTATAAATGTTAGGTTTCTAATGCAATATGGGATCAGGTAAAAAAAAAATGAATAATTGAATTTTCATTCTATAGTGTTTCGGGTTTTATTTATTTATATTTTATTGAAATGCTTTTGATTTTTTAAAACTTTTGACTAATATCGTTTTGTTCCTATTTTACGTTTGTTGTAGAATGCTTTTTATGCTGACTAAACTTTTAGAGAGTTGCTTTTTAATTATTATTATTATTATAAAACTAAAACTGAGATTGCTGCATGCGCATGTTTTTGTTATCTAGACATCGTTGAATGTAGTAACTACATTAATTCGCTGAGTATTTGAAAATCCGTGCTATCACAAGGCATAAACATGGTTAATTTTGCTGATAGGTACTACTAACATAACCATCTTGAATCCTCCCCTGTCCCCCAACAGTAAAAATGACAAGGGACACAACTCTCGTTTTCCTTTCTCATCGGTTTGAGATTTCTGCTCGAGTAACAGTCAGAAGTGGAATAAAGATTAAAAGGTTCTATCAGATGTGGGATCGAATTCAAGAGCTGACTTTTGACAGTCATAACCGATCTAATCAATCTTTCATTTATGTTGGTAAATTCAAGAAATAAGTGGAAGCTGGTGAATTACAACAGATTGCTTGCAGTCTACATCTGTCCACCAATATATTAATTATAAAAGATGAGGTAATGATATGCGTTCTAAAAATAAAAATACGGATAACTAATTACTGTATTTACTACTGTGTATAATGCAAGAGAAAATCAGTAAATTTAGGTCAAGTTGTTGAGAGAAAAATGGAATTTTTTTCTAAACTCATATAGAGTCATCAAATGCTCTATTAATTTGAATTATTAAACTCATGCCATCTTATTTTTAAGTCTTGTTTTACACTAACTGGGAAAATAAGACCTGTAACTTAACCCATTGTACCATACGAGTTCAAGTGAGATAGTGAACCAATTTTGAGAGTAATCTTTTCAGCTGGATAACTTGTTAATCTCGTTTGTAGCCCATCTTGAATAATAATTGTAAGAGTCCAAACACTTTTTATATTTTCCTGCTGTGTGACCTCTTAGGTGCAGTTAGGTGGAAATTACTACTAGATAATTGGCAGATCTTTTTTGAAAGAGTTGCTTGCCTTCTTTGGGGTTTATCTAATCTTATCTGAAGTCATCAGATGAGGTCCAAAGAAGGTAAGTAAAGTAGATCAGTTTTTGTATCCATTATTATAAAGATAATTAAAGTTAAATTCAGTTTCTTTATTGAAAAAAAAAATATATATATAATTTCTTTAAAATATAATTAATGTTAATTTCTCCTGAAGCACAATGTGTCAAGCCTTTTGTGTCTAATATCTCACATCTTGGTAAAAAATCACAATACCGTAAATAGTTGGTAATGTCTACCACAATCTTTCTTTGAAATGCAAGAGTCACTCTTTCATTGATGTATCTTTGTAGAAAATATTCTTAATCAGATAAAGAAGCAAATATCCTATTGTCTAAGCAGTGTTGCCAAGTATGGTCTGTTATTTATAGCTAAAACTGTCCTTAAAATGGCTAAAATTGGCCAAATTCTTCCATTTTCATCTAACTTTATAGCTAAAAATTTTATTAACATTCAATTAAAGCCCACTTATAAAATAACCATAGACTAAAACTCCATAACAAATTATTGATAAAAATTGTTCATTTTCTTTTTTAAAACTTGTTGATTATTTTTTTAAATGGCCAGATTTTTAGCTATCATAGATTTTAATCAGCTAAATTGGAGAAAAAACATTAGCCAGATCTAGCTGGAAATTTGGCAACCCTGTCTATGTCTAAAGCTACGCTTAGGTCGCACTACGATCCAATCAAATTGTTGTGGATTGAATCGTAGACTCAGGTCAGTTTTTGCAAAGAGTCACCAATTCATATTTTGAATCGCGGACTGAGATGATAGATACTCATGTCACTATGACTATACTCTCAATCGCTGTAAAAAGTCTTGCATCACATAACCATAATTTAATCAAAACTTTTATTTTATTTAATTTATTTAAAACAAGGATAATTACAAACTTTTTTTTTTTTTACAAAAAAGTGGTTAAGAAAGTTGAATATTTGAAAATAAATAGAAAAGGTTTTTCACAAGTAAATTTTGGTACTTTCCAATCCATAATAATAGGTTATTTACCCCCCCCCCTTGTAAAACCAATTCTTTTTTATTAAACTAACAAAAACTTTTTCTCATCAAACAATATTTTAGATATACTAAACGCACAATATATTTATGAAAAAAAACTATGAGGTAAACAATAATTTATTTTAATACAAAACTTAAAACTATATTAGCAATTTTCTAATTCAATGTTTGTTTACTTATATCATAATTATTGAAAGGTTTGAACCATATGATAGATTTTCATCTAATGAAAATGAGGCAAAAATAAAAAACAAGATGGAAAAAAACCCCAAAACATCTAAATTTTCCTGTAATGTAAATTTTGAATCAAAATATAGCTTCTTATTTCAACAGTATATTACCATTGGCTGAAAAAAGTAGCCATTTTATTTTATTTTTCATTTAGTTGAAAAGGAAGTGACATTAAATTTATTCTATTTTGATTGGCTACGACCTACGACTGAATTGTAGCAGATAGGATCATTCCAATTCTTACTATCTAGTCTGTGAGTGTATTGTAAAGCATTATTCATGTCCATAAGCACGCTTATGTCACAGTCGGTCGGCGACTGGACTGAAAGAATCGCTGATTTGACGAAATACAGACGGCCACTGATTGTAAGTGAGCTTAGCTTAAGTCAGATGATAATTCATGGAGCCAAAAAATTTCTCAGAAATTCTGGGTTTTTTTTCTTCAATTCTGAGTTTAAACTTTTTCAAAAATTGTTCATAGTCTCAACCACAGTCCAGCACAACCGATATAAGTTGACAAGATAACTAATTATCCACTATAGCTATGAATCTTGAGATCCCTGAAGTAATAAATTGTAGTGCAAAAAGTTATTCAGTGTTAATCGTCTCTTTGTGTGCTGATTAATGTTTGGAAAAATAATTTATTTTATTAATATTGTATCTAAAATTATTCTTTAAGTATGAAGTTGCTCACAGTTAAGCAACATATATATACATCTGATAAAGATCATTGAGAAACTTTATGAATATTTAAGTAGTAAGTAATGCCCTAACACTAGCAACGGCTTGGGCTTCACATATCACATTTGCGATATGTGAATTAGACTAAAAGGCGATAAGCACCCGTGGCGTCACTCACTTCACCTTGCGCTATTTTACCCATAGCTGGGAATATTTGAACATTTTAATTTTTATTTTAAACAAGGGACATAACTGCAACACATTAACTAGAACAAGGGAAGTAATTCAATTCTCTATGTATGGCGAAGGCTAATCAAATGAACAATGTTTTAAGAATATTTCATTTACTTTATAACTTAGCTTTTTTGACATTTTCCTTTTATCAAACTCAGTATCGAAAATAAATTCAAGTCTAATATAATGATTTCAGTTAGGTTAAAAAAATTTATTTTAAAAATCCTTTATGGAAGTTTTAATAGGTCATGTAAAGGCTGTATCTTGATAGCTGGGTGAGAGATTAAGCCAGATATAAAATAAATGGACAAAAAGTTACTTGTTTGCTAAAAATAAATGGTTTATTGAGAAAGTTTTGAGTTTTAAATATTAAAAATGGATTTTTAAAAATAAATAGAATTGAGGCATAAAGGAAACAGAAAATAAGTAGATTTTAACACATTGTATCTGAGAGTATGAAAAATAAAGGAATTTATAAATTTCCTTAAATCTATACTTCCATAAATAAGGTCTTGGAAGACAAACTGGGTTGGTCATTTGAAAGTTTAATACCTTAATTGTTACATGAAAGTCATTTTTGTTCAATTTGTGCTTCCAAATATTCCAGTGATATTGTCACTTAAATGAAGAATTAGTCTTATCTAAGTTGCCCATTTCAGAAAGATCTCAAAAGCAGGAAATGAATTCAAATTAACATTCCAAGGGAAATTATGGTTCTTTTTACCTTGTAAATTAAGCAGTGGTGGTGGTATAATTAAGTTACCTTGATGCAAATGCCACCAGTAAGGTTTGAACCATAAATTCATCATTTAAAAAAAAACAAGTGTGAATGCAGCCGGACACAAACTAAGGGATCAATTTGGTATAAATTTACATTGAAAATTGAAAACCTATTTAGGAGGGGAATTTTCAAAAAACAAAAATACTATTTTTCCTACTCATTGAAGGGAGTGTGCAGAATTTCAAGTGTTTCTACTATGAACAGTTAAGGCTGGGCACAGTCCAGATACATAGATAGATATAAATGTCAGAATGAATAACCTAAACTCAACAAGTGTTCTAACCAGACTGTTTAATGATTAATAATTTAGAAACGAAAAGAAATCTAGTTGGAGTTAACCTCATGACAGTTATTCATATAAATAACTTTGTTTTAATTTTTAAACTACTGCCATCTTTTTTGTGCATGTTCACAAATACAAATATGTTCCATTAAACAGTTTTTTAAAAAAAACTTTCAACTTTGTAGAAATAAATTTTACAAGATTCTGACTGGTATGTTCCATTCTTGAAGTTTAGTAAAAACAATCTCCCCTTCCTCTTTATGGGTTACAATGTTTTAATCTCTGATCTTCAGTTTATGAATAGATTAATGCGTTTGTGGGACCAAAAGAAAATGTGCCCTTTTAGTGTGTCATTATGAAAGGTTATATTAGAGCAGTAAATGCTTCAGCTGAATATGTAAATTAAATTGTTTGACAACTGATGAATGTTAGAACTAAGCAAATTAGGCAACATTCTGAGGACACCTTAATTTAGCTGATATTTTTTGTGATTTGAAATATCCCCAATGAGTAATGAGTTCAATCCTCACTGGGTGCTTCATGCTTGTTATGCCAAAACTAAGCTAAGTAGATAACTACTATTCGGAGAGGTGAATATGGAGCTCCTGGATGCTATACTTGCATGTAGGTTGTTGAAAAGTAGCAACCTAAGTGAGATACGCTTTCAATTAGCTTTGTCAACCACACAGGAGATGACATTTGCTAACATAACACCCACATTAAAAAAATTATTTACAGAAAGTCGTGGAATATTGGCTACTCCTGATGGTGATTGTGCGGATCTCAGTGAAGGATGAGCCAGCTAGTGAGATTGGCACCCTGTACAGTAGCCGTAAGCATGGCCAATACAAGCCACGTGGCAATTACCGAGGTTGCCATGGAAGTATATATGGGGAGGTAAAAATAATCCCATCCGTGCAGATGGCAGGATTACCCAGTGTTAAATTTGTGGTTCAAGGAAACAGTGTTCTCATAGTTGTCCTCATGCAATAATACTATTATTAGCAATGATAGTGAAGCTGAGGAAGTGCAGGTGATGTTGATGGCATCAGAAAAACCATTGAATGAAGTCATGAATTCTTTGATGGCGGAGGCCATTGACGTTGTTCTTCTCGACAGTATATGGTAAATCCTGGCTTACCAGAAAGAAAAAAGGCTAATCAAAACAGAGCCATTAGTAATCTCTGACCTGACCTGCTGGGAGAGGTGGATTCCTGCCTTTCCCAGTTTGCTGATTCTGTTTTCCGTACTATTAATCATTTCGCCAATTCCACATCTCCAGCATTTTGGTTAAACAAGAAATATATCTTTTTTCTTTTGTTTATTTATTTCACATGCATCCTATTTGAATTTAGGACCTTCTTTTTAGATGCATGAGCATCTCTAGTACCGATTGTCATCACTGACTGACTGACATGCTGATATACCGAAAAACTCCCACCACCTCTCATTTCCTCCCACTCCTTCTATATATGTCTGGAAGTGCAAGGGAGAGAACTTACACATCTATGGTCTGACCTTCAGGCATGTTTTATCATTATTGAGGAAGATGATTAAAATTGTTCACTTTCTCTGTCATTCTATAAATATGTTTTTTGATAATTCTGAAAGCAATACAAAGAACATTTATTTCTTTTTGTGGGTAAATTATTCCTAAATGAAAACTTGAAATTATCATCCCTTTACACACAAATTAAAAATTGTCATTCTCCTCCCCCTGTACCTTTTTTCATAAATGTTTATTCCTTATACTTCAAGATAACCAGGAGCCTGTATCATTGAAGAATTCTCATCTAACCTTTGCATAACAGTTGATAAGTTGATATCTAAAAAATGACTCTGAAAATTTTGTGAACAGACACATACAAAAAAGAAAACAGGCTGGGGATAATAGTTTAAAAATAATAGTTGAAAACAAAAACTAAATACATAACATCAAAAGCAATCCCTAAAAGCTATGTCACTGGTTACCTACTTTATCTAACAAAAATATTAAAATGTGTATTTCCACCAACAGATAGCTTGGATGAGTCACCATCTCAGGAAATGATTTCTAAGCGTTCCACCCTGGATGCCCGAGCCCGATGGCGAAAAGCAATTCAGGAAACATTGCTTCTCATCCGAATGAACAAGGAGAACCAAAATCTGAGAGGTGAGCAATCGCCAAGCTAACTTTCATATTTAATCTACAACAACTTCTTAAAACTTACATCTCCTCACCTGATTTTTTTAACATGTTTAAAGGAGGGATGAAGACGTGGTGTATTTGTGAGGGTTGTTTTGTTTTGTTGAGTTTTTTTCAACTATTATTCTTCTTTTATTAAGTGTTTAATTTTTAATAAAGGAAGAATAATTCATTCACTCTTTTCTGCAAATATTTCTTTTTTTTTCTAAAAGCCCATTAAAATTCAATGTCTTTAATTTTTTTTAATTATTCCTCTAACAATCATCATTTTCTATCTTCCACAAATATTTCTATGAATGTTATTTCTTGTTTTTCAATAAAGAACGCAAAATTTGATTTAATGATGATGATCATTCCTCTTTAAAAATGATTCACTTTCTTTGCCTCATACTTTGTTGATTTTTCCATTTGTTCTGGGAGCGATACAAAAGAATATTTTATTTTATTTTTGTAGGTAAATTTATTCCTAAAGAAAAATTTTGAATTGTCCTTTTCTTTTAACAAAAATGATCTCTTTATTATCTCCCCTTGCGTCTTATAATACAGGTTGAGAATTTTATTTTTTCTAAAAAGTATTTGCTGCAGATATATTTTGTGCGTCATTACACAGAAAATGTGCAGTTCTTCCTGGCAAATAATTAAACATCAAATTTTTTCAGCTCATCATTTTTATCTCTGTTGTTCATATGTTTTGACTGGTTCAGCTTTTTCTTTTTGTCACTTATTTTTATGACAATTTGAGAATTTGTTTACTCTTTGTAAATTTTCTCTAAAAGAAACCATGTGGGAAGTATTTATAACCAGTGAAATTAATGTCTTTAAAAAAATTGAGTTGATAATCAAATGGCCAAAATATAGACTGGGGTGTAAATTATCACTATTTATTTAGAAATGTTCATTCCCTTTTATATTTATTTTGCATATACACCTGCTTTTCAGTCGAAAGTAAGGCAGCTGCTTTTAACATCTAATATCCTATGTTGTCCAAAGAAAAACTATCTTAATGTTTTTACTCTTGCTTCTTAGAACCAAAAACATTTTTAGAATTTTCTCTCCAAAAATGTAATTTTTACCTTTAAATAACTTTAAACATTCAGCTGAAGTTCCTTCTTTATGAACCAAAACTCAGATATAATATTTTGATATGGTAACTGGTTGATCCTGAGCAACTTCTAATCATGTATATATAAGCCTGGCATGTGTATGTTATATAATTTCCAGCTAATGCATGAGTATATATTATGCAAGTATTTCTACCAGATCTAACTACAGTAAAAATCGTTACACGTGACTTTTTTTCTCCTGCATAACATTGTAACAAAACTACTCATCACTAATTTCTTTTTATTATGAAACTACTAACTAACAAAACTACTCACCACTAATTTCTTTTTATTATGGAAAAAAACAATGAACAAGTCTTGTATTATCTGTTAATTAATCAGAATTTTCCCCATGTCATTCTAACTCTGGGAGTCTTTTCTTAATCTTTCATTGTACTCAGAAATTCTTTTTTATTTAATAATTTTTTAAAGGGCAGCACTTTTCAATTCATGTGGAAACAATTAGATTGATTCTCCTTACATACACATACACATACACATACACATACACATACACATACACATACACATACACATACACATACACATATTTTAAGATATAAATGAAGATGATAATTCTAAAAAAACAGGTTTGTAGGTAATCGATACTCTCTAACAAACAAGTTCAGTACCCCTCCACCCAGTTTTGGCCAGCCATTCTTATATTCTAACCACTTGTCTCTTCACACTTTGTTTTATTTATCATTTGTAATTCTTCCCACTCTCTGTAACATTGTTCCAAATGATTCTATTTGTTCAGTTATAGTCTAAGAGACTATAACTGAACAAATAGAATCATTTGCTTATATGTATATTACATTCATTTGTAATGTCCTGCAGAAGATGTGAATTAACATAAAATTATTAAAATTATCTACAACTTTAGTTAATCAAGCTGTTTTTGGAGTTAACTTCCTCCTTTCTATTTATCTCTCTTTATATGAGAGTCAGTTAGTCTGTCTGCTGTTACAGACTGACCAATGTTGCAGCAATATGAAATCTATAGTTTGCTGATGGCATATAATTTCCTTGAAAATCATTTTTTAAATATATAAATGGGTTTATCAAGCTTTATGGACAATGCAAGGCCAATCTGAATGGCTTTGTAGCCTTTCATTCCAATTGATTTTGTCAAAATAATTATGGATGTATGTTAGCATATCTTTCTAGGGATTTGCTGAACAACTTTTTATTACTATTCTTGATTAGGTATACAAAATAGCCTTGAGAAATGTATATATTTGTTGATCTGTTATGTTCTAACAATATTAAAACATGGCAGACTAACAAATGGCTTTTATGTTCGATACTATTAAATGGGATACTAGTGTTATATATATCATAATATATGCTATGCAGTTTATCAGCATGTCAGTCTCTTATAACTATCTTTGAAAGAGTTTAACTTTAAGAAATTTGAAAAACCGAGGCACCACACTCCATATTATTTTAAGTGGTTCATCTATTGATAGATATTTCAGGTTATTAGTAGTACTATAATAAACAACATTGTCACATTAAAGAAAATCTTTAGATGCTTAAAATGTTTTCTTTCAAGTATTGAAATATTTTAATATCTTGAAAGGAAGCCCTGATCATTTCAAGTCTTTGGTTTTTTCTACCTATTCTCACCTTCATATAAATATCTCTTTATGAAATTTCATTTTTTTAACTGTCAAAAGACATAGAAAAGAACAACCATTTCCAATTGTTCCTATACCATTACACTATGTTGTGTAGATATGTGTTGCGCACACATAATCTTTTACATCTTTCATAATACACTCACTATGTCCTGTTTCTCTCATCTTAAGCTCATTTCAATTACTATAAAAATATTTTACTAAAACATATGGCTACTGTTTCCACTTCCCATGGCCACTCAGAATGCTTTTTTTTCTTTTTTTTTCACCACTCTTTATTAAACCTAACTATTTATTCTCCCTTCACTGCTGCCGTCATTGTTCAACACAGGATACTTCATCCTGTATGGGTCCCGTTCAGTCGTCGTGTTCCGAGGTAAGATACCACTAGGTCTTCCAATGTTTATAAAAATAAAAATAAAATGCACCACACTGTACACTTACTAACCCCACCCAACCCCCTCCCTATTATTGCATACCAATATCACTTACCTGCATGATGTGCACCTTGTTGTAAGTGTGTGTGTTTTTAACGCTGTATTTAGTTTGAAATTTGAAAGAAAAACAGAAAGAAATAGGTTATTCTTCAGGCAATACCATATAGCAAATAGGTGTTTTTCTTTGGATTCTTCCAAAGGTAGCAATTTTTTAAAAGTAACCAAAGATTTGAACGTAATAAAAATGCAATTTTGAAATCTAATGACCATTCTTGAATGAGATTAAATGGCAAAAATAGTTTTAAAAATAAAACCTCAACAAGTCAAGCATTGTTGCTCATTAAATAATCCTTATTAATGAGAAGATGGATATTTTTGGCTAGTGGCAGTTGCTTAGCAAACTTCATTTTCTTATTACTACATTTCTCTTCCACCTGCTATTAATAAGACTTCGGCTTTTCCATTTTCACAGTAGTTGTTTATCGCATGTTATAATCTATCATAAACAGAATATGCAAGCGAGAACAACTTACCACTGATGACACAAAGTTCCTTTCTTTTTTTTGTTTGCTCAGGCTTGACTATGAAGATAAAACTGATAACATTTCATAACAATAGTTACCACCTGATGACTTGGTTATCTTGGTGATTTATTGCTTCAGATCCAGAACATGGAGTCCGTGTTTTCTTAAAGCGTATAAGATTTTTTCCCTAATGGTCTTACAATAGTGTTCACGATTCCAAGGAAAAAACAAAGTGTTCACAAACAAGTGATGCAGATTTTATAATAATTCCTGCTGACTTGTGATTAGTTGATTTACTTTTGAAGCCAATCAGTGTTGATTACTGATTGGCTTAGAGGAGAGGCAATCACAGCTTTTGATTGGTTACTTTCACTGGCTCACTGGAGCCTACATTTTGAGACATTTTTCAGCAGAACGAAGGATGAATTAATATTATTAGGGTTGGTTGGTGGCACAGCATTTCCACCACAGGTCTATAGCAATTGCCTGACTTCAGGAGAACCCAGAGGACAACTTATTTTCTTTATTAAGAACACACCATATCTGAATGTCTGGATATCAGAAATAGAACCAACAAATTGGTTGGCAATGGTATCACTTCTTGATAATTCCCATTAAAAATCCTAAAACCAAACTTCTCTGTACTCTGTTCCACTACAATTTATATTGACTTTGTATCTTACTAATGGCATATGAGATCGAGGATATGCCTGTAAAAAGCTCCTTCACCATACTTTATTTTATGCAGAAGTATCAATCCCCTAAGAGGATTGAGGTTATAGGTTATATTATAATAAGTGACGGGTAAATAATTATATTATGTAATTATGTATTACCCACTACTTTGCTGACATTGTTTAAGCCCTAATTAAAGATTTTAACTTAATCGTTACAGTTAGCTTAAATTATTTCAGAAATGTTGTTGCTTGTTTATAAGACAGATATAATAACATACGTATATCTTGTTTTAATGGGCAATGCTGTAAACAGTACTAGAGATTTTATAATACTTTTGAAAAAAAAACCCAAGTTGGATTTCTCCAGTACAATCTATTTGAGGTAATTCTTATAATTATGGCTAGATATCCCAAGCAAATGGAGGTGTGATTGGTGTGGCGGTAACGGTGCAGAAAAGGGAATTGTCGACCCGACTTCAAACTCTGGTCGAGGCTGTTTATGTTCACTTCGCATTAATGCCCTTAGGAAAGGCATGAATCCATCTCCTCTCTCCCTAGCAATGGGTAAAATGGCAGGGTAGATTGTGCTCTCTACCTTTGGGAAGGCAACCAGCCTAGGAGAAGGACAACTCTGAATCCAAACCAGGCAGTGGAGCCTCCTTAAGGTGGTTTGACGCCCAATTTGATGTCCTTCCGGCAGCTCCTGCAACCAAGCTGATGCCAAACATATCGCTCTCTGCTTTCCTTTGGACTACATCAGCAAGGCAGAGAGGGGGATTCTGACAACTGGGCATCCCATGATCTCCAAACGCTTCACCCAGGCATGCACCCTGGAGAGGACACACCAGTGTTGTTCTATTGTCTGTAGAGACAGAACGGAGGTCATTCATAACATGCAAATATGGTGAACTTTGTAAAATGGTTAATTCTTTTCTGTCATGTAAATACCTTGTAATTTAGAGGCTAAATATTAGTCTTCAGGTTCAAATTGATACACTTGAACAATAGTAATTGCTCTAAATGGATTTTTTCAACATAATCTAATTGACTCAGCATAGATGCTTTGGCATATTAAAGAAATTAGTAAAGCTGTTGTTGTTGACTTGAATGTTAGTATTTAAAAACATATTTGATGCATGCTTTCTACCAGGCCTTAGAATGCCATCCAAATTATTTTTTAAAGAAGTTTTTCTTGATATAATAATGCCTGAAGAATTACCAAAAATGCCTCTCTTTATTTAGTGAAGTCTCTTTATGAATGCTTATTCTGATATTTTTCTTTCTTTTTAATTATCTTAATTTCTGTTCTGCCTGTTTGGAATCTTTTTTTTTAAATATTTTTTTTTAAAAGTATTTTTCTGAATGATTGTTATTATCATTTCATTGATGTTACATTAATTCTATAGCATTCTTTCCAGCTCTGTTTTCAGCTATTCTAATTTTTGCTAACTATATTCTTTGTATTTGTACACATAATGTAATCTGTTGATACTGGAATCAGGTAAGCATAAACTACAGTGTGCGTTCTCTCAAAAACAGTTTATAAAGGAACACAATGGATGACATCTTTAAGATGATGACTGAACTTACTAAAGAGCTGCCATAATGTATTGTATATATTTATGGTCCAAGTTTTAAGCTGCATATGTGACTGGAATATTTTCTTTGAAGAAGAAAAATAACTCCAAACAAAGATTCAAGACTTTGCTTATGACTTTAGTTTTATTCTGTTATGATTACTTCAGTTATGATAAAAATAGTTGATGTTCAATTAAAACTTACTGACACAAATTTATTAGCTGGATGTAGAGATATAAATATTTTCTGGGTTCTTTTTTGTTTTTTGTTTTTCTTTTCTAAATTAGATTGTGTTGTAAAATTTTATATGTTTTAATTGTTGTTCCTTCATGTATAAAAGTATATGTTCGTATGTCAATCACATGCATGATATTTTTCTGCTTTTATTAAAGGAAAAACAATGCTTTTCATAAATTCCTGTATAATTTTTGTTACTTTTTATTAGTATTTTGGCTGTTACTATCCTCAATTTATTTATTTCACTCTGGTCATGTGTGTCTAACACACACACGCACTCACATGTAAAGCTACTTGGAGTAGCCTGGGTTTTATAATATCAAAATAAATGACAAATGTTTTTTGTTTTTTTCTAGATGAAGCATTTTCACTATTATTTCATTATTAGCTATACTCCATCTTATTGTTTTTTTTATACCATACTTTTTATACCAGAGAGATAAAATTCTTTTAGGAAAGTCCAGATACGATCAACTAAGTTAGTACTGTAATTAAAAAGTATGAGTTATGAGGATAGGCTAAAAGTGTTAGAATTATTATCATTAGAAAATAGGAAAGATCGGGGAGACATAATAGAAATGTTTAAGATTATGCATGGTTTAGAAGTAGGAAACTCTGATGTATTTTTTACTAGACTGAGAGGCAACACATTTACGGTAGAAGCAATAGAGTGGTAGGACTTCGGAATAGATTACCAGAATATGTAGTGCTATCAATAGATGTAAATGATTTTAAGAAGTATTACACCACTGCAACGGTTTAAGGCCCTAGAGTTGTGTAAATATGATTGTTATAATCTGTGCTTGTATATACAAATTGTATATTTATTTTTCACACTAAAATAAAATGTTCTAAATGTTCTCCCAAACTCTGGTCTGAGAAACTCTTTGACCTGTGAAGCAAACAGTGAGAAATTGGAAATATGTTGGACCATATATGGATGAAGTACCCCAAATTTGATTCAAGTCATTAGGTCAAATTTTCAGTTGACACCGGTTGTCAAGTGGTACGTCAGCATTGAAAAGTAAACAAATTCCACGTAAGATTTTACAGCGGAAACTTTTCTTAAAATAAAAAATAAATAAAAAGGTAGTTATAATATAGTTTAATCAAAATGTTATTCAATTTAATCAAAACAAAGATAACTACATCAAAACTTTATTTTTTTTATAAAACAACAGTCAAGATACTCGATAAAAAATAGAAATAATTTTTTTCATGTAATTTTTTGTGCTTTCAGTCCTTACTTACCCCCAGTTAAAATTTTATGTGGAATCTGTTTGTTTAGTTTTCAATGCTGGCGTACAACATGACAACCAGTGTCAATTGAAAATTTGACCAAATGACTTGAATCAAATTTAAGATGCTTAATCCATCTGTCTTCTGACAATTCCTGAACTCTCATTTCACACCTCATAGAAGCTGTCCTTTATTTCCAAGAGGTAGGATTTCACAAAAAAAAGGAATAGATATTATTTACTTTGACCATGTTTAGAACCATAATAAAATGATGGAAGGATAGAAGTTTTGATTTCTATCAATGTGTATACTCGTTATCAAACATTTTGAACATTTAAGGTAATGCAGGATTTATGCTTTTAGATCTAATCTTTATTTTTAATTATAAAATCATTAGATTAAAGAAAATAAGCATAGCAGTTATTAGCAATGAAAGTGTGTATTTTAGGGACACATTTAATCTTGTTGACATTTTATACATTTCTAGTGAACCATTCATTAATACAGTTTCTTTTTTAAGTATTGATTTTGATTTTGTATAGATTATATTTTTCATAACAAATTTTAGGTTATTTAATAGTGTTTTATGGAGACACTAGGGTACAGTATCTTGCTATAAATAAATTAAATTTAAGAATATTTACTACAACTCTTTGAACACTGACCTCCTAACATGTACGACTCCCTCACACTGACACCAAGGAGCCTAGCCAACCAACATTCAAGGTACCACCACTATGCATTTAGAAATATGAACTATATATATATATATATGAAATCAAATGATGAATAATTTTATATCCGACAGAGTATGATAATTATAATGACATTTATTAGTTGAGAACCTATATTTGCCCAGCGCGGTGTGAGTAACTGCTAAACGAGCGGCCTAAATCGTAAATGAGAATTAAAGTAACAAACTCTGTGCAGGGATTGAACCCGCGTCCACCCTGGAAGCTACCTTATACGCAGGTACTGCTCTATGCCATAGAGAGAGTTCAGAGGAGAGCCACCAAGACCATTCCGAGGCTGGGAGATATATCTTACACTGAAAAATTATACAACTTAATCTAGAGACACTTGAATACAGAAGAAAACGTGATGACCTATTGGAAGTTTATAGAATCCGGAACAACATATATAGAGTGGATACTGACGTTCATTGTTCAAAATGCCCTGATAAGAAAATATATATCCTTTACTTCAATTTTGATAACACACAATAATTTTTTGGTTTTCCCTATCTTCATTCATGGGCATCAAATGCCCCGTTTGCCCATCCCCTAGCAGACGGCCATGTCTCCATTCTAACCAATCAGCATTTAGCCTAAATTTATTATTAAACTTAGCAGCCTCTTTGTTCTGCAGCTTTTCTTTTCTTGTTCATCTGGATGTCGTCGTTGTTGTTATTGCAGCAAGGCAAGATGAAATTCAGCAGAGGCGGCAGAATCTGGACTATGAGGAAATCACACCCTGTCTGAAGGAGGTTACAAAAGTCTGGGACACAATGCTCAATAACCCAGACCGGAAAAACACACAATTTGATCCCAAGATACTTGAAGACTGCATTAAGCAGGGTGAGTATCAACTGAGTTGAATCTTCATTTTCTTTTATGCATGCCTTTATATGAAATTTCTTAGGATCTCCTGTTCATCTATCTTTATTCAAAATCCCTCATATAAACAATTTTTAAACCAGCCTAGTTTGATACAGTGAAGGTTTAGCTAAAAGTCTAACAGATAAGCAAATTGGGAACCTTTGATCAAAAAAGCCACCTAGTCAAGTCAGTAGATGAGGAAAATAGTCCAATAAAATTCAGACAAGAAAGCCAATTGGTAGTTTTCGATATCTATGCACTCCAAACTGGTTTCAAAGATGGAATGGAAGAGTGTGAATTGTAGATCATTTGAGGGTTTATGTATACATATATAAAATTGTTCATATATAATGTGTGTGTCTATGTATTATAACATCTTTCAGATTTGAAAATGTTTATTTACTATATAAAGAAACAGTGGCTGTCTGTTTGTAAGCAATATAACTTTAAACTGGCCATTTTAAAGATCTGATACTCAATGTCTCTTTGAATATAGCTCTTGTAATTTTATTACCTCTGTCAACGTAGTTGAACAGAGGTTATGTATTCACCCATGTTTGTCTGTTTGTCCACACATTATCTCCAAAAATTCTCATTGAAATTTTGTGGAAGGTTGGGCCATAAGCCAAGGAATAATTGATTAAATTTTGGGGTGGATCCAGGAATTTTCTCAATTTTGTTAACATTGCGGGATAGGACAAAATTTTTGGCTTTTCAATGTAATAACATAGTAATTACAAAGTTGCTCAGGGAAATAATCAAGTGTTGAAATGAATCAAGGTTCAGAGGGATGTCTCTGGTGAATGATTATATCAAGCTTTTGTCACAGCATAGTCTTGTATATGTAACCTGACAGTTCGGTTTTTAGTGACAAAAGTGTTGGCAGAGTTATGCGTTCTCTGAATGCTTTCTAGTTAAGGTATTTTAATGTTTTGAAATTGAAGACTTGTATTTTTGTTTTTTATTGAATCAACATGCCCCATTTGTTTCAATCTTGAAAGAAAGGCCCAAAACAGTATCTATCTATCATACAGATACAAAATGCAAAGGTATGGTTTTCTGCACTAAGTTATCTACATTATAATAAGCAATGTGTCCATCCAACTGTCACAGTTTAAAAATAAAAATTCTACATTGAAAGAGGATGGGAATAGAGGAGAGGTTCTGAGAATGGAATTGCAACCCAAGACCGTGAAGGGAGCAGGGTAGGGGTATGCAAAAAGGTAGGGAGTGAAATAAAGATATTTGCTAAAGGGGAATGGTTGGACTCCGCTCACAAGGAAAGATTTGGTTAAGTGCTGAGGATGATCACTTTAGGTCTGTATCTGAAAAAACTCTTATAAGAGTTATATGAGTTTTTTCAGTTACTACAGTGCTTTAGATTTCACCCCCTACACATACTGTCAGCAAAGCAATGGGTATTTTACTAGTACTACTGAATCTGGTAGTTTTGATAATATCATTTTCTGATATCTTAAGGATTAACCATTATCTATTCTACTTTGTGTTTGTTACTTGAATTGAATATCTTTGGTGCATTTAAAACATACTTTCTTGAAATGCTGTTGAATTTTATTCTATTTGTTCTTTGTATTTGGTTTCTCTTTTGCAGGAGTCCCAAAAAGTCGTCGTGGTGCCATTTGGCAGTTATTGGTTGAACAGAACCTGCTGAAATCGCCCATGATGAGCACAGGCAGTGGTCTGGATGATGTGGCTTATGATGACCTAATGAGACGGTTGACCACTCATCAGCATGCCATTCTAATCGACCTTGGTATATCAGATCTTCTTTTCTCTTTTATATAGACAACTGTCATAGCTTTATCGTCTTTGACATATGCCATTCGTGGTTTTGAGGGCCAAGGTCAGACAAAATACCACACAAGGCGAGAATAAGGAATTTATGTGGGGAAAAATCTAATTGGGTGCATGTTTCCAAAACAGGAAAACAAAACGACACAGAATATTCAGGAAAATAACAACAAAGCCTGGTTGGTTTCTGGTGGAACAACAATTTAGTTTATATAATAACAACACATCTGGGGGAAAAAGGTCTGATTGAGAAGAGTATCTGTTTTTTCAACAGTCCTTAATCATTTGTTTATAAGAGTAAGACTAAGAGGAGAAGTCAGATTCCTCAGAGAAAATTCATTCTTGGTTTGTAGTACTTGCTTTTTTAATGAAAAGAAGTCTACCAAATACGTCGGGGAAAATTATTTACCATTTAACCAGAGTTTCTTCGCTATCCTCTGAGGCAATAGACACATTTTTCCCATCCACTTGGCTCTGTGTTTCTGCTGCTACTATGGTCTTTGTTTCTGTGTTTTTCCTCTGCCCGCGAATTTTAAAGTCTCGCATCCACAAGATTTTCCTTAATTTGTGTTTGTTTACCTTCTCCGATCAAAGGGACGTAACTCCGATAAGAAAACAGAGTTACGTCTCTTCCACTACATTACAACAAAATATACATAGTTGATATGTCTCATCATCTTCAGAATAGCATAAGGTTAAAGTGAAGCAGCCCCTTTCAAATTTGCTTTATCACTGCAAATGTATGTTATGCTTTCATCGTACCTTCCTATATCTCATCTACTGGTAATTTAAGTGATAGGCAAGATAATATAATATTCAGAGCATTATTTTATTTTTAAATAATGATAAACCACTGAAGTCCAGTGTTAAGTGCTTGCCTTTCATAGGGGTGAAAATCCTGCAAAACACAGTTTCTAAGAAATTCTGAATAATTTAAACAAAAATTAAAATTTGGGATGTAGTATGATTCTTGTTTTTGTTTACAATTAAATCATTAAAATAAAATTGTTTGTGAAATTATTGTTTTAAAATTCTCTTTTTGGCTTAAAGTGTTTAATTATCCTATGCATATCTATTTATTATACAATCCACGTATAATGATCACTTCAATAAAATTATTGCAACAATTAAACAAACATATAAATCTTTACAATAAATGTGGAATTTCTATGGATCCTGCAAGTATAAATACATTATTGAAAGTAAATAAAATTTACATTAACTTTTTACAGGGCGAACATTTCCCAAGCATCCCTATTTCCGCACACAATTGGGGCCTGGGCAATTGGCCCTGTTTAATCTCCTTAAAGCATACAGCCTTCTTGACACAGAAGTTGGTTACTGCCAGGGACTCAGTTTTATTGCTGGAATGCTTCTTATCCATGTAAGTATCTACTCTACATCTTCCTCAAATTTTAATAAAACTCATTTGCCTGATCTACATGAAGCAAATTACCAGCAAGCAGACATTGTATGAAATGCAAGAACATTATTTTTAGCCCACTGATGGCTGTAAAAAGTTGTTTTGCATGTTTTGTTTTTTTAAAAACTTTGTGGACAGGCTCTAGGAGAGAGGACAGTGAGAAAGGCCTCTGGATCAAGGTCCAGTTGGAATTATTAACTTTTAACTGGTATTTCTTTCATCTTATTTCTGTTACTTCTTATCGCAACTCTCTGACTGATCATTAGTAACCAGCCTTGATCAGAAATGAAGAATAAGCATTTGACGAGATTCAAATTCACATCCATTTTCCTTGGGAAGCTTGCCAGCCTTACCAATTAGGTTCCACATAGTGATATACGGGAATATCAATCCAGCGGATTCACAAAAAATTGGATATCCGAATCCAGCGGATTCCAAAGTAAAAAAATTCAAATCCACCTCTGTTAAAAAAATATTGGGTGGCTAAAATCTGAAACTCGTGGCAGTGATAATTCTTTTGTGAATCTGGCGCCAGATATACACCCGGATTGATATTGCAGTACATCACTAGTTGCAAAGACGTACCGGTTACAGAAGCTCAAATCTATCCATATAGCTTTCATTCTTTGTTTTTCTTGAGCACCTGATAGACCACCCTTTGTTTACATATACTAGTATTATTTTCAATATAATTTGATCATTAGATGAAGCATTGTCAATTATTATTAAAGGACGTGAGTTTGAGTCTTGCCGAAAGCTTATTCTTTATTTCCGATCTGCGCTATTTACTCGCTGCCATAGACTGATGATCTGAGTAAGTTGCATTAAAAAGCAACTAAAAAAACTTTAAGATGAAAGAAAATACGAGTCAAAAATACTAGTTGACAATGCTTCACTAATTAAAAAAAAGTAGGATATGCGTGATACATACATACATAGGCAGCCAGCCAGATGGACTAACTTGAAAAATGAAGAAACCTATGTTGATGATTTCTAATAGTATTACTGTAGTCTCATCATTATTACACTTTATCCTTTCTAGATGGATGAAGAATCAGCTTTCCACATTCTTAAGTATTTGATGTTCAACATGGGACTAAGGAACCAATTCCGACCCAGCATGACAGCGTTACAGGTACATTTGTTTCTTTCATTCTTCCATAAAAGTGTTTGTGAAAACCAAAAACTTTATCTTGACTAGCATTCCAAGGGGTGATCAATGAATAAGTTACTTCTCTCGCCTTTTGTTGGGCTGTGATCACTAAAAAAAGGTCTGATTTTTCAAAAGACAAGCAGGCACAAACTAGTGACCAATTTAGCATAAACTTACAATGCATATTGAACCCCCTCTAAAAACCTATTTTATAAGCATCTTCCCTACTAATTGAGGGGAGTGTGTGCACACAATTTCAAGTTTCTACTATGAACGGTTATGGCTGGGCACAGTCCGGATACATAGATAGATACATATAAATAACATTAATAACCTAAACCCAGCAATAAACCAGTGTTGTGGGTAGCGGTGATTAATAAAAGCTTCACTATTTTATTTACAACACTTATTGGCCTTTATTTACAATTTGATATTTGTATATTAATGCAGCTGTTTATCCTTACCTACATATGTAATGTGCATAATACTTATTACACTTTCACCAAACGAAAACACACTGACTTTACTGTTACAAGTTACCTTACTACCCACAGATCCATTAATGATTCTACTGGTAATTCTTGGCTGAATCTTGAAGAAAATTTTAAAGAATACTGTATCAATTTATTAAGTCAGAAAACTCTTTGAAGTACCAATTAATTAAACAAAATAATCAATAAATATTATTTTGTAGTTTTGAATACTTTACTTTGAGATATCTTCACAGAAATTTTTCTTTGTCCTGGAGCAGCTGATATGATGTCATACGTTGACAGGTCTTATAACTACTTATGCTGTACTGAAAATAGTGCAATTTGATTTTCCCGCCTTGATAACAAACTCTAGTTCTAAATATTTTCACAAGGTGGTGATATTTATGCCAACTGCTGGTAAATGAGATTGAGATGGCACGTAGTAAACAACATTCTGTCATTTAAATATGGCTGTGCTCATGAAAAAATGTTGTGTATATACTTCTGAGAAACTTTGATATTTTTGCAAGTTCTGGGTCTTCATACTCTGGCATTGAATTGGATAGGGATTCATGATAATCCATAGATGGTGATGAAGGGAGTGAAAGCAATAATTGTCCTAGAACAGCTGACAAGATATTTTGACATGATATCATACATTGACACTGATTGTATATAGGAAGCTCGGGGAAAAAAATATTTTTTAAATTTCACCTGAAGACAAAAAAATAAAAAAATTAAAAAAAGAATTAAATGAATAAAAAATATCTTGGTCCCAAGTAGCTGAATTTAAACAGTTCTTGTAATTTTTCTAATTTTTTAGGTGAATCCAAAGGGTCTTATTCTATTTCTTTTAGGTAATTTTCAAGGCTAAGGCCATAATAATATCAGATAAACTTAACCATTTTGTATTGATTCAATGCATCCTTATCAACTCTTTTTCTTTTGTCCAGATTAAGTTGTACCAGTTGACACGTTTAATCCATGACAACCACCGTGACCTCTATGAGCATTTTGAAGAGCACGAAATTGTGCCCACCCTCTATGCTGCACCGTGGTTCCTCACTATATTTGCTTCCCAGTTCCCGCTTGGTTTTGTCTCCAGAGTATTTGGTATGTGTTCATTTCTATTCACTTGTGTCTTAGGATATTTTTTCTTTTGCTAAAATCTATTAAAAACATTCAATCAAAGACCCTTCTTTGCATTGCTATCAGCTCAGAATAACTTGAAAAATATCAGTAGAAACTTTGAAATTTTAACTAATGCAGATTTAAAAATTAAAAAATGACTTTGCTTCTGTTACTCCAAATTAAAAAATATGAATACTTTTCAGTGGTATGCACTCATGGTCAGGGTATTGGTTGTATGAAATAAGAAAATTATGCGATGGTTTGCTCTTAAATAAGATGTGGCCCTTGATTAGTTTGTAACTATTGAAATGGTTCCAAATTTGTATACTAAAGAAAAATGTACATATGTTAGTCCTTTAAGATTTAAATTGTATAAATTTTCAAAATACTTTCATTTCAAGAAATAATTTAGAATCTAAATCATTCTACTGTAAAATTTAATAAAAAAATTACCTGTATTGTCTATTACTTTGAGAAAAGTTATTAACAACATTTCAACTTTTGTTCGGTCAATTTCTTGAATTATACACCTGATGAGGGCTGAAGAATGATCAGCCAAAATGTTGTGTTGACAACATCAAGGATGAGAAAAAGAGATTTGATTGTCCGAGGAAAACATGACTTGTTGTGGTCTTTGTTTATAGTTTGATATTAATGACATGAACATCAAAGGATTTTACATCTATGAAACTAACAATGCTTAAAAAGGGTTCTTGTGTTTGGATTAACATTGCACTTATACTGAGCATAAAAGATATTTTTAAGATCAAAATCATAATGTAAGCTTCAAAAGCAATTTTTATATTAATGTATTACAAAATATTACTTAGAATGTTATCCAGGTCTTGGGATTTACATTTTACACTTAACATGACACAAAAGTTCAAGAAAATAATTTAACTTATATGAAGATCTGGAGAAAAAAAAAGTTTACCTATTAGTATATGGAAATATTGTGATATTTGAGTAATATTTAATGAAGGAAATTCTGGCAATGTTTTTTCTTTCTTTAGATTTAATCTTTTACCAAGGCATCGATGCTATATTCAAAGTGTGCCTCATCCTGCTTGGTGACCACAAGGAGCTTATAATGCATTGTGAATCATTTGAGGGCATTGTGGAATTCTTGAAAACCACACTTCCCGGCATGGGATTAGTACAGATGGAACGAATAATCAACCAGGTTAGTAGCCAGTTTCAAGCAAAGTTCCATTAACATCATGACTTTTTGGATTCCAAAAAGATTGTTATATAAAAGGTGACAGGGTGCAAAAGATGTTGCTGGGTACTTTTCTATCAACTTTCTATATAATTAATGATTGATACAAATATAAACATTTAATTGTGTTCACTCAGATTTCACTGAGCTGAGAATTAATATTTGAAGATTTATTTAATATTTTTAGAGAATGTTAAAATGTTATAAAATTTTATGAAACATATAAAGTATATCAATGATATTTAAACATTGAAAATACAGCAAAAATCAGGTATTCACATTTGCTCACTCAGACTAAACTTAACTTTAACTGAGATAATGTTTTATCTTTTGTCCAACTCCAGTCCAAGTCGGGAATAAATTCTTCACTGTTTGTCTGTCACATCAAGTTAAACCAAACCTATATATAAAATTAACATTTCCCTACCGTGATTTGAAATCACAACCACATGATTGGTAGGCGGCTCTTTTACTAACTGAGCTAAACTGACAAGTCTTAAACATCTACAAATTTATTTATTATATATACAACACAAAAGTTGCAGTAATCATCTTCAGTCGGAATAGACCCTGCAGCTTGTCTGAACTGTTTAATTATTTGATTTTTTTTATCAAATAACAAAAAGCTGCCAAATTTGATGAATTTTCATTATTTAAAAAATAAGTGTTTGTATTATGATATTCAAACATCCTTATTGCTGCAAAATATTCTTGTTAATGATACAATCACTGGTCAGTAGCTCAGTAGAAACCGACATGCGACCAATGTCTTGGCAGCATGCCATGTTGGGGATGATCAATAAAAAGAAAATTTGAAAAAGGGCTGATCAATGAATAAGTTACTTCTCTCACATTTTGTTGGACAGGGATCAATAAAAAAAAGTCTGAATTTTCAAAAAAACAAGCGTGAATGTTGCGGGACACAAACTAAGAAATCAATTTAGCATAAACTTACAATACAAATTAAACCTCCCACTAAAAACCGATTATGTGGTGGAATTTTCCAAAAACAAAAAAAAGTTTTTCTAGACATAATAAGGAGTAAATGTTAAAAATTAAAATGTTTCAGCAGTCTAAATTTATGTGGCCTGTATGTGTGATACATACATAGCCAGCCAGCCAGCCCAAAAACTGAAGAAACCTATGTTTACAGTTTCTAATTGCTGGATAATTTATTGCTTAGTGAAATTTCAGACATTACGTATTACTGGGAAATTTCAGACATTACATGTTACTGTATATCAGTTCAATAAAAGAAACTTCTAACCTGTTTTACCCTCCTTCCGCAGGCATTTCAAGTTGATTACACAAAACAGCTCCACGCCTATGAAGTGGAGTACCAGGTGCTACAAGAAGAGATGGTGTACATGTCACCCAAAGAACGCCACAGTGGCAACAGCATCATCCATAGACTTGAAGGTGCCAATCGAGCCCTCAAAGAGCAGAACCATGAACTGATGGACAAGTTGCAGAATGCACACAGCCAGCAGCGCAGTCTGGAAAGTGCCATCAACACATACCAGACCAATGAGACGCGTCTGCGCTCCAAGATTCAAGCATTAGAATTAGAGCGAGCAGCCTTACTTGATCGGGTCACCACCTTGGAGGAAGAGCGTAGTGAAATGATGGACATGAACCAATCTGGCGCCACTGCCGGTGCCAATGTTCCACATTCCGATCCAGTTGCTGTATCATTAAACAGCAACCGGGAAGAGGAACAACAAAGTTCTCTTTCACAGTTGACAAAAGAATCCATTTTTGAGACAGAGAAAACGTAAATTTTGGGAAAAATCTTTTGCGTGTGTGTGTGTGGAGGGGGGGACTTTCAAAAAATGAGTGATCTTGTTTATACGGATGTGTGTGTTGTGTGAGAAAGAATTAAAGAAGAGATTTCTGTTTGACTGCAAACCAAGACATTTTCTGTCGCAAATTTTATTGTCTTGGACATTTTTGTTACACGTGTCTTTGTTACAACGATCTTGTCTTGATAATCATGATAATGATCATATCTGTTGTTCAATATTTTCTTTTTTGGTTTTTCATTTTTTTAAACACAAAAATGCAATCTTGTGTAGAACATGCATTTTTTTTCATTTTTTTTTTATACTATGCATGCCTTCTTTTCTCTTGGCTTGGTTATGTTTTGGCTGTAGAACTTTCACATCAAATCTTTGTGGAATAAATACATGGTTTAACATTGCAATCTGTGCAAGACAGAAATCTAAATCAGTTTCCAAAACTTTTGAGTATTTACTTATGTTACAAATTATCATTATATATAATATATATATTAGTACTTTGAATGATATTGGGTCATTATACCTATGTATAAGAAAACAAAGAGAAGGCTTACTTTTCTTAGATTTTATCTAAAATAGAATAGTTTTTAAGGCAAGTTTTGAGTTTAAAAGATTATTGACATTCTGTTTTCATATGTTAAGGAGCAAAGAGAAACTGACTGCATTTTTTTTTTTTTTTTTTTTTTTTTTTTTTTCTTTTTGGTCTTATTTAGAATGTTAAATAACTAAGTTATATGGACAAATAAGAATATCACAACAGAAATCAAAACTACATCTGTAATTTATAGGAAATTGTAGCTTGGAACTCCCAGAATAGAAAGTTTAATTCCTACCTAAAACAAATTCTTTCCTTTGATTAAAAGTACACACACACAACTTTTATAAAAAAAAAAAAACACTTCTCAATGTTTTGATACATCATTTTCATTCAGCTTATGCTGAATTTCAACTTTCTTAAACTCTAAATTTTAGCTAAATAGAATTATCATTGTCACAACTTTCCAACAATTACATTTCTTTTCTATAGTTTTGAGAAGGGTCATTAATATTCAAATGGTTCTTTGGACAATTGAACTCCTTCTTGTTGTTTGTGCTGTAAACAGGATGTTTCGGCCGATCCATTCTGCAGCTTTAAAAATCAAAGAAGCAGCTCATATCAACATGTCGACTAAATGCATTAGTCAGACAAGTGCGGAGTTCAACCCGATGTGGCTTCCACTTCTCAACAGACCCTAACCCAACAAAACACAGACACACTTTAAAAATAAAAACTTCTGTTTACCCCATCACACTCAGTTTTTACACCTGAAGAAGGCCGAAGAATGGATTGACCGAAACGTCCTGTTTACAACACAAACAACAAGAATCATTTGAATTACATTTCTGCTCATCTTTTGTTAGGCCTACAAGATGAGAAGATTCATTACTCAACTCATGCATGAAAATTTTCGGAAACTCTGATCTAAATTCTGATCTATAGCAGATTATGCTAATCTTTTCTATTTTTAAGAGAAATTTTTAAAATATTCTTCATTGTGTTTTTCCTTATTCTACATATAAATAAATTTAAGTCTATTGTCAGCATACGAGTGCTTCTCTATTAAAAGAATATGCTATTGTGAAAGTTGTTTGAAATCAAATATTTCTAACAGTTTTTTTTATTGTTTTTAACAAACTGTTTTTTAAAATTGGAACTTTTTTTTAATCAAACGCTCTGAAATTCAAAAGAAGAAAATTGAATGTTTTAAATGGATGGTCATGTATGAAGACCTTTTTTTTTAGATTTGTTAAAATTCTATTTTCACTGTTTATTTTTTCATTTCTTTTACCACAAATCTAAGCAGATAAGTTGACAAATATAAGTTGTTTTCTGTTCAACCTGAGTGTGTTTGATCGGTATAAAATATACTGACTGGTTTCAACTAGTGAATTTCAAGTTAGTTATATTTTTTAATCATTATTATTATTATTATATTGCCCTACTCAAAGCCTTCTGTGCCCAAAATCTTATGGTCTCATGAGAAGTTATATGTACTTCATTTCATTCAGTCAAAAATAATTTTTCAGATGAGCTATGAATTGTAAGAGGCTTTTAAGTTTTCATTAGTCGAACAGTTACTACATAAGTAATAATTCTGCTTAATTTCTTCTTCTTCCAAAACAATTAAATGATATCTACTATCAGCAGCAAGCAGGGAAGCTTACATTATTCTGGAGTTTTTCCGTGCTTGAATAACCATAGAAGCTAGGACAATTTCTTTAATAGATAGATATTAATATGTGTGTCCTTTTCAGGAATATTAAGATTGATATAGGTTCATATAGCCTCAAACCTAATACTCCTTTGCATCTATAAATTTTGTTTTTTATTTTGATTCCCAACAAGATTGATATTTTTTTTCTTTTCATCATTTTATCAATTAGGTTTCTAAATGTTCAGAGTTGACATCTACATACAAATTACTAAAAAGAAAACAAAATATATTGGTTTGAAAATGGAGTTGCTTTCCATTTATATGTATTTCAGTATCTTTCATTTCTTTTCTATGAATTGCACATTAAAAATTTATTTTGCCCATATTAAAAAACACACCCAATAAAAATTTCTTTAAACATTAATTTGAATTATGAAATAAATCCCTGATTCTTAATAGTCTTTTGTATGTTCTAAAATAGTTATTACATGTGAAAAAATTCATGGATATATTTAAATTTCTATGAGA
>VCCN01005046.1:974310-986642 GCA_006491835.1 Architeuthis dux | reverse complement strand
TATATATAAACAAAGACCGAGCATAACGAATATACTGATTTAGGAGATCATGTGACGCCAATCTCCTGAGAGATGATAGCTGATAAGACTGGTCACTCGACTTCTAGATTTTATCTCAAACGGTGAAAGCAAACTCACCAATAATCTCCTTCTAATTCTTCTAGACACATCCTAGCATATACGTATACACAGTGTCAATGATCAATGGTTTACCGTCTTCTTTATATAACCTATATTGAATTGGAATTGTGTTCATGAAGCCACCATTTTTAACAATTTAGAGAAAGAAAAGTGTTACAGCTTTTAAACGAACGATCTGTTTATCTTCCTATAACAATTGTAGAATTCCCGTTTCTCCGTTTTTGTATTTGCAGCAAATTTATTTATTTTCGAGCCTTCGGCAGATCCCTTGTATGGTGACTTTTCCCAGGGCCAGGCAGAGCTGGTAATAGGCCCGGGTCAGATGGGAAATGTAGGCCCCTATTTCAAACTGCTAATTAAGTATTTTGTAATCAGTGCTAAATACATATGATTTATGTATGGGTATATACATGTACGCCTCTGGAATAGCCCCCCCCCCCTCAAAACCTAAGGGTCGGACCAAATGGCCCACTGGAACCCCCTCTGCCCGGTCCTGAATTCTCTTGGTCCCTTCTGAACTGTTGACCTTTTGATTTATCCAAAACGACGTATAGAGTGTTAACATTCCACGAGCCTTCTTTGTAATTCTTTTGTTTTTATATTATTGCTCAGTTTTTGTCAATGAGTGTGATTGCGCGCATGCGCTGCAAGCACACTATTTGTATTTTTATTTATTTATTCTTATTCCACTCAATTTTGGCGCAGCTCCTCCTCCTCCTCCTCCTCCTATAGTTATCAACGCCATTCCAACGCTAACTGGTGCGTCGTAATGCTGTGTATTGCGTTTACATACAGTTTTGAAAATAAAATTGATTTTCTTTTACTGTTTTAGAGGTGGGGGGTTCTATTTCCAATGTAACTATAATGCTAAACCGGACCCTTAGTTACTTAGTTTTGAAATGTTCTGTTACTTGTGAAGGTTGTAAAGTTTTTTCGCTAGTAATTTTTTGTGCTTTCATTAAGTTTGTTTTAGGTACGCAGCCGCGCAATCACGCATGCAGTTCCTTCAGGAAATGCACCTCGTCTAGTTATTTGTTCATTATTGTATTAAACGTATCTAGCAAAATCTCAATTATATGCTACGGCATTTTAAAACATTTCAAATCCATTTTTCTTTATACTTTCTCATCTATAATGGCAGAAGACGGCAATTTAAATCCCACGAAGTTTGATTGCTTTATATCTTAGATAATGATGATTATGTTCCACTGAAGTTCTGTTATGTGAAGTATTTTTTAAAATTATCGTTTCATTTTAGTGCATTTAATGGCAGTTGTGCATTTAATGGTAGTTGTGCTTTTAATGGCATTTAATTGTGGTTGTGCATTTAATGGCAGTTGTTAACGTTTATTTTTTTTTCTGGGACATTTATAGGGTTTCGTGAAAATTAAAATCAACACATTGGACAAAGACGGTCTGGACGAATTTGACTTCGTGGACCATTATGAATATCAATATTTCTCTCCCGTTTTAAAAGATTCAACATCGCGAACTTTAAATTTGATCGGCAGTTCTACAAGGTGAGTGAGTTTTATCCACCCCAAAAACAGCACCTATCTGATTCTTCAGTTATATTGTTTACTTGAATTTGATTCACTGGTTGAGTGAATAAATGTGTGTACATATTATCCGGCTAATCAAAGGAATTAGGTTGTATACGTTCCATGCCATTAATTGACCTTGTACTTTTATCATTGGCCATTTAGTAGAATAATTCTTCTACATACTGTAATGTTTATATATGTTTGTATTAATGTTAACAATTGATAATAAATAAACACGCTGAAGCAAGTTCCCAGCAGCCTCCATTCCGTTTCCGGTCCCAGAAACGCGGACCGGAAGTGGGAACGGGGAAGGTCCACTTCTTCACAGGCAATAGCCCCAAGAAACTCGTGTCTTTTGTTCCGTCTCCTTTCTTAACACGCTATCACAGTTATAAACCAAACGCTTTCAGGCTAATCACAGCTAAAACAGAAAGAACAACAAAGCAAACAAAGGCTCTAAATACAAGACGACATTATACATACGAGACTCGAAGAAGACAAAGTTTACTTTTTTTTAAAATGAAATACATCTGCGCTGCAGAGTGGTACATTCCTTCATCACATATACACACCAATATAGATACATACATGTACGCACGTTTTATTAGATTTCTTATAGCTATTTACTAAGCTACGCCTAGTCTAACACATAGTGAGGATTGAACACACGAACAATGGCCTGCAAGACGAGCATGTTAACCATTGCTCTATGGCAGGCACTGTCATTAATTTTGATACACGAGGGTGCATCAATAAGTCCGTAGCCTGATACGTAGTTATTAGCTGATTTTGTATCTAAATACTTTTTACCTTCATCTTAAATTTTATTAGTTGCTTTTTATCGCAACTTTTACTCAAACCGATCACCCTCCGGCAGAAAATAAAGAATAAGCCTCGGGCGGGACTTGAATCAATATCCCCAAGCCAGAAGAAGCAACGTTTAGCCCGGTCTGCTTTACCAATTACGCCACCGATCCTAACTGTGAGCAGAAGCTCGAAATAACACTGTTAAACCTACTCTTCTATCCGATCGTTTGTTTGCATTTCTCGTAGTTACAGTATTTAATACATTTCTCCGTTTGTATTTGTGTTAGATGAAGTATTATAAATCATTATTATTTAAATTTTGATGACTACGTTTTAGGTTTAACGGTGTCATTTCGAGCTTCAGCCCCCAGTTAGGTTCGGTGGCGTAAGAGGGTGTGAGTTCGAGTCCCATCCGAGGCTTATTCTTTATTTTCCAATCAACACTATTTGCTTACTGCCGGAGGGTAATTGGTCTGAGCAAAAGTTGCGATAAAAAGCAACCAATAAAATTTAAGATGAAGGTAAAAAGTAGTTATAAAACATTTAAATAATAATGATTTATAATACAAATTTTCAAAAACGGAGAAATAAAATAAATATCTGTTTCGGTAAACGTTTGCTTTAGGTTCGCAAACTCCATTATTCTCAAATCGTTCAAAATATCAAAGGGAGATAATCAATAACGCTTATAACTTATGCGGCTGCTGCGGCTGCTGCGGCTGTTGAAGTTCAAATTTCACCGACGATTCGGAACTTTAAAATCATTTTTTACAATTTATTTGCATCAGTTTATTTGGAGAAACAGTATAAAAAATAACAAGGGAAAATGTTTAATGGATTTTTGTTATTAGTTGCAAATATATATTCTTTTTAGTTTTATAAACATGAAGAAAATGTCCAAATAGTTCTTCGGACGAGTGAACTCCTTCTTGTTTGTGTTGTTAAACACGACGTTTCGGCCGATCCATTCTAATGCATTTAGTCGACATGTTGATATGAGCTGCCTCTTTGTTTCATGTTTAATCTTTTTTGTCTTTAATTGCAACTCCAATCCTAACCCTAACATTAACCCTAATCCTAGCTCCACCAACCCTAACCCTAGATTAGATGGAATATGATCGTAAAAACTCAAATGTGAGTGTCCGGAATAAGTTTGCCACAGCAGCAGTGTTATTGATTATCTCCCTTTGATATTTTATAAATAATGCTAAAGAGTAATTAGGAAGTGTTCTGGGGACTTGTAATGGGATCGGTATACTTTAATATATTCTATTGAGCAAATGCCCGTAGAAATATTGAAATCATTACCTACCCGCTGATGGAAATGGACCATTAATGAATCCGTGGGTAGTACTAAGATAACTTGTAACAGTAGAATCAGTGTGTTTTGGGGAAATGTAGGAAGCATTATATCTTCCCTTTTTTAATATTATGATTTTTCTTCTTTTATGCACAGTTTAATGTTAGAGCTAAGTATTCACTGCGATGAGTTTTCCTTTGGTCAAACTTGTGAAATCATCTGCATCCCTCGAGATGATGAGGAGGGTCATTACTTTTGCGACCTAGAAAGTGGCGAAAAGAAATGTTTTAAAGGTAAGAAACGTGGCACAATCGCCGCTTATAAACAGGCTAACAAACATGTTGCCTCCTACTTACTTTATGTGCATATTAGTATTGAGATTCATAAGAAAATATAAGCTGGTTGTATATGTATATATATGGAGAAAAAAAATTAAATTGTGTGCCCACTTAGTAGTTTTTAACCTGTAAGGCCCAGGCATCCTCTTCTCACCCACCTGTTTCTTTGTTGTTGTTTTTTTTCTTTTGTGGTAGTGGTGGCTGGCTTCAAGAGGGCGGCCTTTGAAATGTTTTTTTCATATAAGTTCTGTTAGTTCCTTAGGGTTTAATCTACGATTAGCTATGTGGATGTTATTGGTTTGTTCTTTCCTCTCCCTTATTTCGTTAAGTCTTGACTTAGTAAGATTCCACAGATCGTTGCTTTTTATCTAACAGGTAGTGGAGACAGTATAAACTAGTCTTCGATTTTCTTGTCAAATTTACGATCAGATACATTTAAAGGTTGGAACATTACTGCTTAACTTTAAAGTGTAATGGGCTGAAATTAAAATTTTAACCAGAATATCAAGGTTGTAAGTTTTGGTTTACCTGGTGTCTAAGCTTCGACTTCGTGTAAAGAGATAAGAATTGACCGCTGTCTCACACACACAACATATATTTTGCTTTTAATCGCTTGGTTTTGAGAGTTAAAAACAGGAACATTACGCAAGAACATTTTTTTTACAATCAACATAACATGTCATGCAATTTAGTCATGTTTTGTGGTACTGAATGCTAAAATTACGGGAAATAATTTTTTTAATAGAATTAAATTGTTAAATGAAAAGAAAAAGCACGTTACTAGGGATTTGTGCGACTCGCACGTATACTACGACAAATGCTCCTAGCAATTAGTCGTAGAGATTTTTATCTTAAGTCGTTTGAACTCTTGTTTCAGGTTGGACAGGTGATAAGTGTGCCAACAACACAGACGATTGTAAGGAACACCAATGCCAATCAGGTTCCACATGCCAAGATGGAATCGACTTTTACACCTGCCTATGTCCACTTGGAAGAAGAGGTGAGTCTTCAAAATGTTCTAAAATGTTCATTTTATCTTGGGTTATGCCCATTATGCAAAATAGCTTCTTAATGGACACACACATCGTTAGCACTGCGGATCTTGCAAGCCAGTGATATCGATCTTAATACTCGCCAATGTTTATCTATATCAAGGATCGGCAACCTTCGGCCCGCGAGCAAATATCGGTATTTGGCCCTGGAACGATTTTCCCTAATTCTGGGTGTTTCACGCGACTACATTGATGGATCATGCTACTCTGACTCCAGGTTCCATTTAGTTCAAAATCAAAATATTTCATCAACTGGAGACTGTGAACTAATTTAACAGCTATGCTCAGCTACTGGCCTTCAAAGGCTGATCAGATCTTTTTAAAAAGAAGCTCTGATGGATCATGTTACACTGGCGTCAGGTTCCATTTCGTTCCAAATTTTAAAAGATATTTCACCAACTGCAGACTGAGACCTAATTTAACGGCTATGTCCAGTCATTGACCTTAAAAGGATAAAAAGAAGATTTTGACATTATAAAGGCAATAAATAAAATTCATAAAAACTTGACAAATCTTTCAAATTAAATCAAAATTCAAGAACAACATTTCTATGTTTCGTTGACATAAGAAGAACAGATAATACTTTGGTCTTAACTAAATGCCGTAGAAGACGCATTTTGATCTGAACCAAAGGAATATAATAGTGCTCCGAATCTTGATCCACATTTTTATGATATTTATCTGGCCCGCCATCCACAGCAAAAAGGTTGCCGACCCCTGATCTATATCGTTATCTGATGTAGAATGCAACACAAGACCAGTGTTTAATGTGGATAATTATTCGTATCTCGACGCAACGAGAATGCCCTCAAGTATTTTCTGGAAAACCCGTAAAAAGACGTGTCGGACTACACGTCTTTTACGGGTTTTCCAGAAAATACCTGAGGGCATTCGGTAAATATCGCAGATATCAGGGAATGCCATATTTTCTCTGAGAAACGGATCACTGGTACCCGAGCAAATTAAATTGCCAAAAGACGGAGGATGTTTATTCGCAAACTTACAAATAAAAAAATAAAATAAAACACCAGGTTGATTATTTCATGTAGGGAATCCGGCTCCTGCGTGATATGCAACATGGTACTTCCGTACTCTTGATACTTCCGTGCCTTTCCGTGATACTTCCGTGCTTCTGCGTGATATATCACATGATAATTCCATGCATCTGCATGATAAACAATATGATACTTCCATGCTAATGAGTGATACAGAACATGATACTTTGTGCTCCTGTGTGATATAGAATATGATACTTCTGTGCTTCTGCATGATATGCATGATACTTCCGTGCTTCTGTGTGATATACAACATGCTATTTCTGTGCTCCTGTGTGATAAGATGCATGATACTACGTCATTTAATATTTAATGTGCGCTCTGCAAATGATGATGATGATGATGATGATGATGATGATGATGATGATGATAAATAAATAAAAAAAAAGATTTTTTTAAAAACTAAAACTAAAAGAAGAACAACATGGCCAACAACAACTGCAGACTATCAAGAAGATATATGGGAAGTACCCAAGAATGATGAAAGAGACAGTGGCTGAGGAGCGCCGGACTGAAAGCAGAAACGGAGGGCCTGATCATCGCTGCACAAGATCAAAGTCTCGCAACCAGATCCTATCACCATCGCATAATTAAGGATGGAACAGACCCACAATGCAGGATCTGTGGAAAGTACGAGGAAACGGTCGATCACATCGTATCGGGCTGACCGGAACTGGCAAAGACCGAGCACATCCACAGGCACAACAGTGGAATATCTACACTGGAAGATCCGTAGGAAATACAGAATAAAAACACCTGGAAGATGGTATGAGCACCAACCGAACACTATCACTGAAAACAACGAAGTCACCATCCTCTGGGACATGCTCGTTCAAACTGACAGGGAAATAAAAGCAAATAGACCTGATATCGTTATCAAGGACAGGAAAGAAAACAGGTGCATGCTCATCGACATAGCAATACCATCTGAGAGAAACACCCCCGTGAAGGTTACGGAGAAACTGTCCAAATACAAAGACCTGGAGATCTAGATCAACAGGATATGGGGCATGAAAACCAATATAACACCAGTGGTCATCGAAGCTCTAGGGCCCGTGAAGAAGGGAACGGAAAAGTTCACCAAACGTATCCCAGGCAACATCAACATCCACGTAGTCCAAAAGATCGCCCTACTCGGAACAGCCCACATACTACGCAAAATATTGTCGACAAAATAAAAACTCCCCTAGTGCGCCCCAGGAACATACTTTGGGCCGGCTCTACAGGATGCAAAAAGTAGCATTAAAGAAAAAAAGAAATACTACTACTACTACTACTACTACTACTTGAGACACCTCAGACAATATGCTAAGTCTTGTCCATCCCCAAGAGAAAGAGAATGCACATGTATATATATGAGAGAGTGGGTATGTCTGTACACAGGTATCTGGTAACTTATTGGCTGTTTCTTTGTATATATTCAACTGGAAATATTCATCTTCATAGTAAGAAAACATTATGTCTCGACGTTTAAAAAGTGTTGATTTTTTTCCATGTTAATCTCCTCCTAATTAATTGCTCAATTACTACGCTGGTAACAACCACGGTCACCGAAAATAATAATCGATTCGTCCATTGTCATGGTGAAAAAAGAAAGGGAATAGAGTGGAATAGAGGGGAGAAAGAAAGATAAATGGCGAAAATAATGAGACATGCCGGTATACGTCACAGACGTTATTGTCTGGTTCTATAAACAAAGGGAAAGCAAGAAAGAAAGCGAAGAGTAGAATTTAATTTAGAATCTGAGCGAAAAATTGAAAGACATTAAATGAAATATTGTTAAAATGTTGGTACAATGTAGGAAAGGTGGTCACGATTGTAAATTGTAAAGTTCAACACACTCGCTCACTCGATTTTAAAAACGGCGAAGAAATAAAAGAATAAATGAAAGCAAAAGAGAAGGAAACACATAAATAATATTGTTATATTGCTTTGAATAAATTAAATTGTTAAATTGTTTTGATTTATTCGCCGTTTTTGACATACAATTAAAATTTCATTCAGAAAAACAGAAGTAAATACATGAATAATGCTTTGAATAAATTAAATTGTTTTTATTTATTCGCCGTTTTTGTTTCAAATTAAAAATTTCACAAATAATTGTTTGTGATTCCATTAAGTGTTTAGTGGGTGGTACATGTCCCTAAATCAACATATAATTAAATTTAATTGTTTCGCAATATGAAATATAAATATTTTGAGAAAATAATTATAAATTCATGCGTATTTTTATTCTAATAAATCAACATATAAGTTTAATTATTTTCCAATATGTAATAAATTAATACTTAAAAGCCAGAAAAAACATAAAATTTACTTATAGTCGAGTGCATTTATGAAAAAAAAAACCCAGCTTACCTAAAAAATCAAACTCGGTGTTTTATAGTATCAGGTATGCTTTATAACATATCAAAAGTCTACCACAATTTGACCACTGGAAAGGTGTAATTTTAAAATCCTTAAAATGCCCATTACTTCTTCATTATTAGACAGGTATTACTAACGGTTTTCTGGGGTACGAGGTGTGTTCAATAACATACTAAAAGTCTACCAAAGTCTGACCATTGGAAAGGTGTAATTTTCAAGATGGCGTCCAGGGTGGCCGCCAAATCCTTAAAATGCCCATTTAGTCGAGTGCCCAAGAAAATAAAGAGTAATGGGCATTTTAAAGATTAAGGATTTGGCGGCCATCTTGGACGTCATCTTGAAAATTACACTATTCCAGTGGTCAGACTTTGTAGACTTTTAGTACGCTATTGTGCACACCTGGTACTACAAAATACCGTTGAGAAATCTTTTGTAGCAATCTTTTTGCGTCAAATCATAAATGCACTCGACATTTTAACGATTTGACAGCCACCTTGAAAGCCTTTCCAGTGGTCGGACTATAGTAAATTTTTAGTATGTTATTGTGCACACCTGATACTACAAAAAAAACATAGAGAAAACCTTTTTAGCAATTTGGGGGGTAAAACCATAAATGCACTTGACTAGATTTGGCGGCCATCTTTGACGCCATCTAGAAAATTATACCTTATATCGTCAGACTGTGGGAGACTTTTAGTATGTTATTAAACACATCTGATTCTACGAAAAACCTTTTGTAGCAATTTTATTAATTCGTTAAACACAATAATTGTAGATATTCTAGCGTATAAGTTAACATTTAGAATTATTAATAATTCTATTTTTACGAGCAGAATTCTTACAATACTACAACTAAAACCATTTGTGAACAGTTGTGTGCAAACGTTACATGAAAGATCAAAGAACATGCCTTTGGCTGTTTGCAACTGTTTGTCGAACGTTTGCAAACAATGAGTAACCGTCAATGTTTGTTTACTGTTTGGATACCGTTTGTCTGCCGTTTGTGAACAGTAGTGTGCAAACGTTACATTGGAGGCTCAAAGAACATTCCTTGGCGTTTGGCTGTTTGCAACTGTTTGTCGAATGTTTGCAAACAAAAAGTAACTGTTCCCACGTCAATGTTTGTTTACTGTTTGGATACTGTTTGGATACCGTTTGTCTGCCGTTTGTGAACAGTTGTGTGCAAACGTTACATGAACATTCAAAGAACATACCTGGCTCAGGTAAAACTTTCAATCTCTTTTTCAACTATGTAAGAGCAAGACACCAGGCAGTTTCTTGTGCAGTCAGGCTGGAATTGCTGCCAGTCTGCTTCCTGGGGGCAAAACCGTCCATTGTTTATTTAAGCTGCCAGTATCAATAATTGAAACGAATGTTTGCAGTATATCCCCTACTTCGGATTACGCGACTTTCATCAGGAATCAAATCCTTTTCATTATCGATGAAGCGTCAATGGTTTCAGTACATGCTCTCGGTTACTGGTGTTGACACTTCATTTGGAGGGAAGGTGATTTTGCTTGATGGAGACTTTCGTCAAGTGTTCCCAGTGGTCCCACGAGGTGCTAAAACTGTAATAATTGAATCTTGTAAAAGAAAAGGCATGCCTCTGGCCTCTATTCAAACAATATAGACTTGTTCAAAATATGCACGCAGGGGAAGACCAGCAATAATTTGTTGCATTTTTGTTTGGGCTTGGGGATGGAAGACTCGTAACAGAAGGCTACACTTCCGATTCATAATTAATTGAGATTCAAAATCAGACTATAGTAGAAAATTCTATGGTAGATGAGGGGTAAGAATGAAAATTACCAACCTACATGATACCTGCATAGAAGCAGAGTAGATTAATAATGCATAATTGGGATCCAAGGTTTTAATTCCACGGCTCAAACTCTTCCCAAATGATGCCAATTACCCTTCATTTTAGAAAGAGTTCATTTTCCACTACGGTTATCATTTTCAATATCCATAAACAAGGACACACATTCGAGAGGGTTGGATTATTTCTTCGTGAACCAGTATTTTCTCATGGACAATTATAGGTAGCTCTTTCTAGAGCACCTTCGCTTCTTGGCGTAAAAAATAATAGATAACAAGGTAGGTGACAAGTGTATAACAAAGAATATAGTTTTCAAAGATGTTCTTTCCTAATACTGCACTTTCAGTACTACCTATGATTTCATGATTCTTTTATAGTTTTCAAAATAACTGTGGAATTTCCACGGGTAGTGCTAGTCAATATAATTATACATGATTGGATAGTGAGCTCATCTCACTTTTTCACTGACAACCTTAGGAAAGGCCTGAATTCAACTCTTTCTGCGCTCTATCTCGCTGTCAGTCATCTTGGCCATGGTCTTGTCACTGGCATGCCACACTTGTAGACAGAGAAGATTGTGTGTTAGTGGGTATATGAGCAATCCACTCTCCCAAAATGACTTTAATTGCCCAAACAGTAGTAGTACAGTGGCTGTTATATCTATCGTCAGCCATGACAGATGAAGGCTTATGATGTGTCTGTGTGCATTTATGCACTTTTATGTTGATATTACGTCAAAGTCGATTATCTTTTTTAGGGGGATCTCAGCTGAGCGAGTTACAGAGAGGGAGAGAGAGACAGAGACAGAGAGAGAGACAGATAGACAGAGAGAGAGAGAGGGGAGAGAGAGGGAGACGTGCTTGCTTTACAGATTGTTTTGGATTTAGCAGTGATATAAGATATTTTTAACGTATGATGTGTGTAAACCCCACCTGTTTTTTAACGATGAAACATCTTCCTTTGGATCACTTTTTTTCAGGTCAATATTGTGAAGGTGAAATCAATGAATGTGCCAGTTTGCCGTGTCTAAATGGAGGACGTTGTTTCGATGAAATGGCTTCTTTCAGATGTTCTTGTATGGCCAGCTACACAGGAGAACGCTGTGAGACGCTAATCACTGCATGTGACAGCCAACCTTGCTTTAACAATGTAAGTCCAGAACACTGCAAATATCTACATATTATACGATTCTTTGCCCTTTTCAATCTTCCCAGACACTTAAACTCTCTTGTTTCAAGTTACCTTACTTTATGCAGATCCAATAATGGTTCGTTCTTACGTACGTATTCACGGTGTCTGTAACACTTTCAGTATTTCTACGGGAGAACTTTTGTCATAGAAAATCTCTAAGTATGCTGGTCTCACGAAAACAATCTCTCTATGATATTCGATCGCAATAAATAAGATCAGATACCAAATTTTCGACAACGTTGGAATGTGCTTGCCCCAATCTAAATTTAGTCGCGGAAAACTTGACAGAACAAGATTGATAAAAATGTAAGCGTTAAAGTGATACAGTTAAGCAAGAGAAAGATTTTCCACAAGTTTTGTAAAGTTCTTGGAAATTAAAGATCACAGTGTTTTTTAATATGATTTTATTTGTATTATTAAAATATATGAATTTGTGTTGTATTACTAAATTATCTTGAAAGATCATGGAACCTCTATGACACTGGGAACATTTTTAGGAACTTTTCTTTCTCTTTCTCTTATGCATTGTGCGAATAGCTGTGAATCTTCTAGAAGGTCTGTGGTTATGCCATCCTCGCCTGGGGCTTTACCGAGTTTCATATTTCGTAGTGCAAATACTACTTCTTCTACTGTTATGTCTGGGATATCGCTAAGTTGATTAATTTGTGGTATATCGATTTTTGAAGCATACAAATTTTCATAGTATTCTTCCGTTACT
>VCCN01005046.1:938288-958762 GCA_006491835.1 Architeuthis dux | reverse complement strand
GGGAACATCTTTTTTCTGAAAGAGGACATCTTAAGGAACATCATGGGGTGGGTGCACGGTAGGCCCTAATGGCCCCCGGCCTATTTTATTGCAACGCACAGGTCATTTTACATTTTACGATCATAAAGCAAGCATATGGATCGGAAATAATAAGCTGCAGACAAGATTTGAGTTTGCATCCCCAATTTTTGGAAGCCTGTCTGACATGGACAGTGCCTTACCAATTAGGCTGTGAAAGCCAACCAGCAGATGTCATTCAAATTTAATCATATAACTATATTCTTCATTATACAACTTTTACTCCATCCCAGACTGTTTGTTTACACTAGGGTAGTAGTTGTTGTAATGTTCTTGATTTGTGTAAATTTCTTAGATGAAGTATTATTATTAATTTGTGACTAGTTTGTCTTTTTACCGTAGATCTTATATAAAGGAAAATTAGCCAAAACCAATAATGGCATAGACAAGTTTGGAATAGAAAATTGCAATTAAGAAGCTATCATCAAAATTAATGGTTCCCAAACCCGGTGTCACAACCCAAATGGGGGTCACAAGAATGCTCCTTAGTTTCACAAGATGATTTGGAAAAATAATTTCAAAAAGATTTTTAAATGTAAAAAAAAAATGTTTAGAATATAGTGCAAATATATTTACATCACAATTTTGGAATATAAGCGACATTGAGATTCTGGAACAGAGAAATAGTTATAAATGATTAAAGTATCGATAAATGTATGAAAACTCCTGACATATTCCAGTCTGTTCATGTCCAATACTTGTACTTGATTATTCAATTGAAGTAAAATTTATTGGATAAAACTAAATGAACAAATATTGAAATTATGTTTCTGCCCGAAGAGTCACCAGGCACACCGAAAATTTTATGTTCAGGGTCGCAGCAAAAACAGTTGGGGAAACACAGATCTAAACTTTGAGCAAATCTCTCAGATCTAAACTTTGAGCAAATCTCTCACACTTTGTGTATTTGATTCATGCATACAACTGGAAGATTTGAAAAATCATCTTCAAAAGCAAAACAAAAAAAACAAAGATCGAAAAGGAATTGTTTATACATATGTGCGTATCTTACATGTGTGTTTGAATACTGTTTTATTCTCATTGTGTCTATATGTGATTTTATATGTGTATATGTTTACAGTTAAATGCATCTATCTGTACATGTACTGCTTATTTGTAGGTATTTACCTTAGTCTGGCACAGAGTCACAATCAGGGTGTGCAAAAGCATGGTAACACAATAATACTACAAGAGGCACACCTGCTCATAGGGAGGCACAAATGATCAAAACAATGAGTGGTGTGGGAGTGCAGAGATCTAAATTAAAGGTTGCTCTCTTTGATTGAGAGGACGCAAGACAAAAACTTATACAAACAAACGAACAAACTTACTGCTCCATTGCCTGCAAGTGCAAAGCACAGAAAACTGTGATGCAGGGGAGACAACTCGGTGTTCTTGTATGAGTTGTTCTCAGTTTTGGTTAGTGTAGAAAAAAACATAACAAAACCAAATTACGTTTTGAAGTATTTAAAGTGGTCGTTTCAGCTTATCGGTTGTTTGATTTGAAATTTCAGTTAAAACAATGCACAAAATTTGTGGCATTATCAAAATTTTAGCATAGGCATTTGGGAGGCACATTTGATCAGAATTCTGCATTACGAGATGCAAAATCACTCTATCACACCCTAGTCACAATATTGAGGTACTTACGAACTTCCTAACCATTTGTATCTATGTGACATACTGAGGAACTTGAGATGCCCACACCAAGATCAATATTGACAAATGTGTTGTCAATTTGCCCAAGAGTAGCAGGTGCAGCGTGTCGACCACAAGTTCTGAATTTGAAGCCTGTCTTTTTTTCCCCCCCTCCCACAGTAGAGATAAAATTGCTACCTGTGTTTCTATAAACACATGTGCATCTCTTTGTACAGTTCCTCTGAAGGTATGTGCTAATATTTGTGAGTATTCTTTTATGGGAAAAAAAGTATTCTTTGGTGCGAATGTGAAAACATGCATAATATCCATCAAGCAGGCCATAAGTAACTATAAACTATCTATGTACCTATTTATAAAGAGAGAAAGAGAGAGATAGAAAGTGTTGCTTTGTGTATATACATAGTTACATGCATAGTAAACCCTTTGAGAATGCATGCATGTGTTTATACTCATAAAGCCCTGTGTGTATATGAATGTGTGCACTCATATGCGTGTTAGCATTCGAAAACATAGTTCACATCTATCTTCCAATGGATACATGCTTTCTGTACATCACACTATGTACACACTTTTTATTATGCATTCTTTCATTTGTTTTGTTTTTTAATGTGTTTGTGTGTGTAGAGTGCTTTGTTGGACATGCGCATGCACTTTTGTGTCTGCGCACGCCTCTATGTGACATTATGCATATATGTAAATATTGATTACAAAATATCAAATGGTTGTATCTTTTTTCACATGCTCTGTTTCTTAGATATTTCATCCGGTCGGTGCGATGCTCTCCAGTGTGACACCCGTTTGGGTAGTGCTAAGTGGTGCCACAGCCACTGACATACGGCACATTGCCTTGTATTTCTTGTGCATGTAAATGATAACCAATAAAAGTAGAATTGCGGATAGGATACCCATGAAAGATCCAACCATGTAGAACACTTGGGTCGGACAAATCTCTGATGCCGGGGACGGGTCAGTTAGTACAACCGTCGGTATTTCTCCAGATGTTTCGTTGAAGTCTATGAATAAATTAATAAAAGAATTACATTTGTATTACACAAGAAAGTGTTCTGACAGGATCGTATTGCAATAAAAACACTTAGCTATAAATATATACACTTGCATTATTTCTTGATTACTGACAATGTACAACATACACATTGAGTGCCAAATCTTGATAAAACAAATTTAAGGTAAAAATTGCATAATTTAGTGTTTAATCATTAATTTTCTCCGTCACTGCCAGGAATATTTAGTTTGTTAGTACATAAAATTGCTAAGATAAATAGTGGAGTAGCAGTAAAGTGAGAGGGCAGCGATAAGAAAACCAAAACTTTCCGCTACTACCAAAATTGGCTACAATGTTGTGAGTGACTACTATTTGTAACTTGCTACCAAAAGCGGGTTTTGATTGGAAGAAGGAACACTGAGACAGAATGATGTTGATAGCAGTGCGCACAAGGTACTAAAAGAAAGAATCCTTTCTCCCACGTGTGTGATTCTTTTATTTCTGCTTGCGCACACATGACTGGAGCTTACTTCCGTCATGGTCAAGAGAATGGCAAGGGAGAAAATTCTAGGTAGTTATCTCCCTTGTATTTATTTAGTGTCAGTGATACATAACTGTGTGCCTATACATGTAATAATTAGATTGATCGAAAATGTATTTGCATAATAAATTCTACCCATGATAGCATGAGTTACAATAACAGCTAGTTTTATATGTATTATCCAGGACAAACTATAATTTGTTGTATGATTGTTCTTTTGTTAATAAGTCACATAAAGTCGATTAACGCTTTTGTTTTTCTTTGATATTCATTTACCTACTAGCATTAGTACCTGTAAAAATGAAAAGGGTTTATTTACACAAGGATAAAATTTACAAATATATATTTTAGTATAAATGTATTTATTGCAACGCATACCTCAAACAAAATTTATTTTTTTACAGCTCTTCATATTTTCTGTTTTTTAATAATTTTGAAACAATGAGGCAACAGAATTGGGTAAAAGAACAAAACTGAGACATCAGCAGCAGTAGTAGTAATAGTGATATTACCAGCAGCAGTTGCCTGCTTAAATCAGCAACACACACACAGAAGTGCTTTGCTTACCAGTAGTAGCCAATTTTGTGTGTGTGTGTTCACAGTACCCTCTTCATCTCTTTGTTTGCTTTAGCTTGACAGAAAACCAAGAAACAAACAAAGAAAGTGACAATGGCTTTTATAAGATTGCATTTAATTTCAAAAGTAGTATGTGACTTATGTCACCATGAACAAGATTTAAAGAAGCTTGAGTTGATTGAGAGAATTTCATTGACCAACAGCAACAGAAGAAGAAAATCCACATTTGATGATGTTAAGATGGCTTGTGAGAGATTCTGGTTTATGCCTCTCTTTAGAGCATCACTATGAAATGACATCAGTAAGGGTTTATAACTGTACACATGTGTTTGCCAACTGTTGAATTCAATTCATAACACATATTATAATTTATCAAATGCTGCGTCTGCTAAAAAATAATGCAAGCTTGGTTCGTCCAATTGAAAGTAAAAAGGAAAAAAAGTACATTTAATGAAGAAGAAATCTAATCGAAATTTTAAAAATTCATCTTTTTTTGTCAATTTTAACAACCAGAATGTTTTATAACCAAACCCATTAACAAAAACTATAATTAATGCTGAAATTAAGTTTTTTTATGAAAGCAGTGTCACACATCCTACTCTTGACCTGGATGCAGTTACATCCTCTGTTTTGACAAATTTGCTTAAAAGCCGCCTTCAATGGCTATTAAGCTTGATGTCTAATTAACTCCTATTCATAGAACTTCTATCATAATTATTTGTACTAGCTGAAAACCCTGCCCTTGAGGCGGGTTTCAGCTAGCGGAAGGCCTTAATGTGGCATTTGGCCCCAAAAGGAGATCAAATATTTTTTTATGGGGAAGTTTAATTCAAGACCTCTGGCTACAATGCAAGCAACTGTACATAGATCAGCCAAAAAAATTGAATCGCTTCAAACGTAACCAGTATTTATCCCATTTTGAAGCATGTCAGAATTTACCAGTACCCAGATTCAAAATCAAAGGCCTTGACACCCCCCACCCAAATTTGAAGCATAAATGACTTGTCAAAAACCAAGCTAGGTTTAATCTGACACAAGGCAACATGTTTGGGGCATCAAGTAAGATTCATACTCACTACAGTAGTAATGGCCTGCTAGGCTAGCTTGCTATCCATTACACCTCAACGAGTCACCCAGCTGATGCCTTTATCAGATGAACTACCACATCGAACACCTTATGTTCTGTACAGTATTATTCAAATTAAGATTTAGGAATTCCAGGTGCTGTAATTAAGAAAAAGGGGACTCTTGATATCATATCAAAGTAAAGGTCACATTGTGGCCCCCACTCTTAAGCTGTCTGTCTATTTCAAAATATCAATGTTAAATAAATTTTTATTTTACCCCGCCCAAGTAGATTAACTTCTATTCCACTTAACAACTGTTGCACAGTGTAGTGTACTGGCTGATGCATAAAACTCGCTTACCTTCTTTCCCTCTGTGCTGTAAACAAAATCTTCATGTGCACGCTCCAATCTGGAAGTAGCCAAAAGGCAACGAACCACCCGCGAGTCTGTCACCAGCCAAATAAACCCAAGTTCGCCTGTTTTGTATCCGGTTCCAGTTTTGAAAATTTAATCCCCTGGCCCTGCCTCTCGCGCTTTCAACCCCGCTTCCAACATGGCCGCCAGCGGGAGACAAACAGACATAAGTTGACTTTATACCACAGTTATGTTTTCAGGTCTTCAACTATTTCAGACAAATGTTAAACGAGTGATCTAGGGGACAATAACGGTCTATAATCCACCTGCTACTGCACCACAACTGTTAATGTGTTCTAATGGTATCATAAAGGTATTGATACAGCAACTTTCTGATTGTTTTTATATATTTTCAGGGCCAGTGCAAGGGTTTCAGGCGCCCTTGGCGAGACTTATAATTTGCGCGAGGGTTTCATGCATCCTAGGTGAGTCTTAAAAGTTTTCACCCCCAGTTGTATTCTAACAACTATTTTTTTCCATTTTGGAGTGCACCCTTAGGACCTTTGTGCCATAGGCGACCGCCTAGGTTTGCCTAATGGACGGGGTCCGCCTTGTATATTTTATATGTATATGAAGTGCTATCAGAAAGTTCAGGGAATTTGAACAGTGTGCGCGAACCAAATGTATGCATGGAATCTTTGAAAAATTGATAGGATTGCAGTATACAAGGGAACTAGGTGTTCAGGTAGGTAATTCTCTTTTCATGGTTATATTCCCCAAACATTTGGGCAGTACCTCGTATTAATATGATTGATTGTACCTATGTATGGGGTGTACAACATTTACTACATTCCACCAAAATACATTAATTCTACTGTCACAAGCCTCATTAACCAGCGATCCATATTGAAATAGAAAAACTCTGCTCTTCACTGACAAGGTTGATTATAATTGACAGAAGCAGTATTTAGTCACTGACAACTTTATATTGGTTATGAGACAATATATCAACAGGTAGATGTATACATAAATATTCACATGTATATTACAGATTTTACAAGTATGCGAATGCACAAATGAATTAAGTGCTTAGGGGCGTGAAGGTTTTGTAGTGCCAATCTCCTGAAGGGAAGGTAGGGCATGTTTGTCTTGAAAATCAACAGTAGAAATCCTAGAACTGAACACTGACTGCCTTCTCCACAAGCAAATTAACTACAGTTTCGTCCACCAAGTAGACCCGAGACAGAGAGAGAGAGAAGGAAGGATATATGAATAGATAGATACGTTTTATAGATTTGATTATCGATCCAAAGTGACTTAAGGATTTCAAGATTATATGCCTGATATCCTGTGATTCAATTTGACTTTCATTTTAGCGTAGCAATTTAATAGACATCAGAAAGTATCAAACAGGGACTTGTGCAAGTTTATGAAAATACTTAAAACATTTAATACTTTTCCCCAAAATCTTAGTATAAAACAAAAACAGCGATGATGATGATGACAATGACGGTGGTGGTGGTAATACAAGAAAATAAAGAAAACAGGGAGATTGTCCCATCTTGTGATAATTACTTATTCCACACTGGTGCCAGTGACCTAGGTTTTAAAAAAAGCCAGGATATCGAATGCTGACTTTCAAGGCATACAGATAGGCCCTGCCCATTTGGAAGATTAGTGCAATACAATTTTCCAAGCTCTCCCCACCCTCATTTTAGCCTTGTGATTTCAGTAAATATCGTAAATAAAGAGGTAGCTAAATTGACAGAATATTTACGTTACCTCTCAGCAAAAATGGAATATTGAAGTAAATTTATACCAATTTTCAACTTGATGAAAGAGGGGGAAAGTTATTCTTTCCAACCAACAACTATTGTATTAACTTTATAAGAGAGAAAAACTTGTCATTCCCTTCAATATTAATGTTTATGGTTAGCAAGTTAATCTCACAATCCATTTGCTAGTGTAATAAATTCGATCCTCACTGAATGTTTCTTCTACTGTGGCCCTGTGCCAGACTAAATTAAGCTTGGTAAATAGCTAATTTGAGCGCCTGCTTTAAGGTAATGGTTAGCAAGCTAATATCACAGACCACTGCTGGTGTACTTGGTAAGTCCGCAAAGTATCCAGCCCCAATCAGAGTGGTCCTTACTGCGCATGCGTGAACAGACGCTCTCCCTTTGGGTTACTCTGTCCGCAATGAGATGCCATTAAGTGAGCTTTTGTACTGTATTCACAATGACCGAGGTGAGTCATTTTCCACGTCTCAGGCAGGGTTTTGGGGCAAAACATAGCACCACCCAGGTCTCTGTCAGTGTTGTGCTTACAGTTAATTTATTTTATTTGTTATGAATAGCATTTTAAATTCCATTACAGCAGGCGCTCGATAAACATGTTGATTCAGTTTTGGTTATCGATCCTTTCAGTAAACTTTGCCGCTATTATTTATATAAACAAATTAATTGGAATATTTTATATCAGAGTTTCGAGAATCCTCAATTAACATCTCGAGTGAATGGTGTACGCGCATGCGCGTGGTGGTGGGGAGCAAAAAGAATAAAAGTTTGAACAGTTATGGGAACATTTATTTTGACAAAGCTTTGCATAAAAAACGATTGATAAGAAATTAAATTCATAGAATTGAATTTGATTGGCAATAGTGAAATGTATCTTTTAGGTATTACCGAAAACAAGCCTACAGAGGTCGTTCGTACAGGTATTTAATTCCAGAATTTTGTTCCAGGGGAATACAAATAGGCCTCAAATTAGCCTTGTGCCTGATAATTGCTTAAGTAAATTAAATTTAAAGCTAATATCAAGTTGATAGTGACAAAATAATGACTGGGTAGGGGAGATATTTTTCTAAATATTTTTTTTAATTATGAGTTTTAATTTATATTATTATTTAAATTTTTACGAATACATCATAATTTAAATTTTAAAAAGTGAGTTTTAATTCATATCATTATTTTAATTACGAATTCTTCATAATGTTAAGTTTTACAGACATTCTTTTCACATAGGTAGTTACTTTTCAGTTACTAAGCATTTAAAAATATGCTTGAAATGTGTTTTTCTTTTTAATACATTACAGACGTGAAGAAAAGAATAATTGAGACATTTTGATGTAAAAGAGTTAAGACAACTCGGAGAAAAATAGCTGACTGTAAATAGTAACGTTTTTCGTAGCGATAGCATAATAAGTTTTAATAAATTAATGAAACTTACACTCATATACTGCTGAACCTTCAGTATTCGTAAAGTTCATGGCTGCTTTTTCGTCTATAGATTGTCTGCGAGTGGAATGCGTGCGTGTGTGTTCCCTTTTTTGCCCGGTCTACAAGCCAACAAACCCTAAAAACAAAAAATAGATAAATTTAAAATAAATAGATAGACAAATACAAGCGAACACAAAAGCATGGAAGAAACGAAAGATAGGAAAAAAGAGAAGGGGGTGAAATAGTATCAATTTTCTTTCTTTTTTTCATTGAATTGAAATTGTTCCGTCAGTTTCTCTCTGTCCAGATTTCATTCTTTCTTTTTATTCTTTATTCATTTTTTTTTTTGCACAGTTTTATTTATTTCCAATCTTTACTTTTCATTTTGGCGCCCATTCTTTTTCTTCTTCTTATCCTTGCTTTCTTTTTAAAAAAATATTCTTCTTTTTATTCTAGGTTGTTCTTTTTTTCTCTTTCACCAGTGGATCCAGTATTTCTGCGCCTATGGTAAAATAAAGTGTATTTTTTAATTCCTCATGTCTGAACCCATGATATAGCCCTTTAAAGTACTCAGATACGTCAACTGGTAGACGAGATATAACATTCTGGAACTTTTTAAGCCCAATAGATATAAATTGACAAGCTACACAGTTGGAAAGCTGAGGAAAATACTCTTTCCAACGATATAGATATATATATATATGTATCTCATTAGAAAGAGAATTTCATCAGCTTTCCAACAGGGTATCTGTTGGGATTAAAATGTTTCAGCTAAAAATGTGAAGCTAGGTATTCAGCATTTTACAAGAAAACTTCAGTCCAAAGTCTATGGATTGTGGAATTAATTCTTGATGGAAGTATATACATATCGTTAGAAAGAGAATTGTATCAGCCTCCCAACAGGGTAGGTTGTCAATTTGTATCTGTTGGGATTAACATTTGAAGCTAGGTATATAATTATAAACAAAAACTAGAAGGACACAAAATAAAAAATTTAAAAAATTACATAGAGCTAGGTAAAGCTAGGTATGTAGCATTTTTCAAGGAAATTTCAAGTACATAGTCCAAAATCTATAGATTGTGGAATTAATTCCTGATGCAGATATATAAATATATAGATCGTTAGAAAGAGAATTTCATCAACTTTCTAACGATGTATGTCATCAATTTGTATCTGTTGAGCATACAAAGTTACAGCTACAAATGTGAAGCTAAGTATGTAGCATTTTTCAAGGAATGCTACATATCTAGCTTCACGTTTTTGGCTCTAACTTTTATGCTCAACAGATAAAAATTGACAAAATACCCTGTTGGAAGGTTGATGAAATTCTCTTTCTAACGAGATATATATATATATCAGGAATTAATTCCACAATTCATAGACTTTGAACAGTGTACTTGAAGTTTTCTCGTAAAATGCTGAATACTTATCTTCAAATTTTAGCTATAACGTGGTACAAATTGACATGTTGGAAAGTTGATGACATACACTTTCCAACGATATATATATATATGTATATATTTCCATTAATAATTAAATCAACAATCCATAGACTATGGACTATAAAGTTAAAATTTCCTTGTAAGTTTCACATTTTTGGCTGTAACTTTTATGCTCAACAGATACAAATTGACAAGGTACACTATTGGAAAGCTGGTGAAATTCTCTTTCCAACAATATATCATGTCAATCTATTTACTTTTTTTCTAGATTGACACTATTTTGCTCAAAATTCTACAGGACTATATCGGTGTGAGCGTGAATGCAGACCCCAAACTATCATTTCTTTTAGGAATTTTCAAAATAACTCGCTAAAAACATGTCTTGGGTTTCAATGTGAAGTTAGAGCACTTCAGTGACAATATTTGTATCATTATTGTTGATTTTGTATTTTTGAGTGAATAGCCAAAACTGACAGAAAATACTAAAATACTACAATTTTGAATCTGCTGTAAAAGGTTTTCCCCACACATTCAAGTCTTGTTTTCTTTCTGTTATTCTACATAAAATGGTGCAACTTTTTAAGCAACATTCGCTAATGGTGTATTTACTTCCAGGTCCAACTCTAATTTGACTGGACTAAGTAGTTGTAACAAACATAACAACATTATAATTTAACTTAACAATTGTGAGTAGGCTTACATACATAAATTTTTAATTATAAAACGATTATTTATATATGTTAATCTCCTTCTGTCTTGCAAAGAAGGTTCAAGGGCCAGTTGAGCGGTGATCTTTCGTTTACACAGATTTCATCTCCTAGCAACAAGCAACCATTCAGTTCCCTTAGGCTTATTAGTGATCCTGTTGCCAATTGTCATTTCTAAAGACTTACTGTTTTATAAGATATTGAAAATACAGATTTTATCACGTGCTGTTTTAATTCTCATTAAACAGGTACCCAAAAAAGTGCTATCTTTGTATCTTTGAGGTACGCAAAAAATTTGTCTATATAAGATTATAACTTTCAATACACTGTACTAACTAAGAAACTTTTTTATTTTTAACATATTTAGTGTTAGTGAGACAATTTACATAGTGCAATAAAACGCTATATACTAGCAACATAAACATACAGCATGACAAGGAAACAGTAGCTTCTAGCATGAAGCTTAAAGCATGAAGCTTAAAGCATGAAGCTTAAAGCATGAAGCTTATCATAGGTTACAAATGAATCGAATTTTAAGCATAAAGTTCAAACTGCAAGAATAAACCATACTCTCGCTGTTATTCGTTGCCGTAGAAACAATGGCCTGAATTGAAAGTTATATATAAAAACAACTGAAGTTAAGATGAAGGTTAAAACTAGTCAAATTCAATTTAATAAAGTGCATGGATGGGTTATGGTATGTGTGTGTGTGTAGGAACATGCCAAGTTGCCTTTTCGGGTCCGTCACTAAGTGTTTGGGGCATTTGTTTCTAATTAGATGAGAGGCTTTTCCAGTCCATAATCAGAACATTATCTAGCCAGTCACCGAAAGAAGGCAAAAAAACATCTTTATCTCTTTTTGACTTCCCTAGCCAGGATTTCTCATCTACTTAAAAGCACATTAGGGAACTCAAAGGGGACCCGTATTTAAGATATTTGTGATTTGTTTGTAAATCGAGTTAACCGGACATTTTTATTTTTTCTGCCTCACTAGCATCAGCTACAAATGTATTGATGATTGAAACATTTGTGTATTGTCGAGAGGAATGGACAGAAACCACACATACCTATCTTAAGGTATATATGCTAAGAGACTAACAAAAGAATTGGCTTGTATGTCCCTTTTATTGAAAGTGGTATGTGTGTGGGGTGTGAATTGTGGAATCTTAGCTTTTGGCACCAACTCTAAAAGATAATTGAGGGTGAAACTTTTTTATTCTTTTCTAGACTTGGGTGTCCAGCAAAAATATGTGTGTTTTAATTGTTTTGTTTTGTTTCTAATTAAGGACCACAGATAATCTAGTTTTGGTCCGCTACAAGGGTTGCCAGATAGTTGTAGACGTTTCTGGCCTAAATATGTATATGCATATTATCTGCCCACAAGTGCTTTGCAGATAACTAACCTCACATGACATGGAAATATCCACTTGAATTGTAACTTGATATGCATTGCAGACTAAATGTCTATGAGAAGACTTGTACCTTTTCTATCCTAATTAACTTTAGGACGATGACAAGAACCACACTGAAAAGCTAACATTTTGACCATCTCACACCTTCCATGTTCCATGACTGATCTTCTGATTAAAGCATTTTAGGAACATCCTTACAATAATTTGAGAAATGTGTGTGTATGCACCGAGATAACTTGACAACTGGCCATTGTATGAAGTTGATATTCACCAGATATGTTGGTCCATGTACCGTACATTGCAATGTCAAGTTTGAAGTCATTTGGATTTACGGTTCTCAATATGAGGGGGGTGCTCGATTTACAATAAAAATTCATCTTTTTACAGATTTTAACTATTTTTCGACAAAGAATGTCAACTCTGTGTTTTATGTATCTAATTACAATTGAAGAAATCTCTGTCAGTGTGTATGCACCGTGATTACTCAATAACTGACCATTGTACGAAGTTGACATTCGCCAGATATATTAGTCAGCACACAAAACATTGCATTGTTGAGTTTGAAATTGTTTGGAACAATTTTTCTCGTGTAATCTAGTGCACCACAATTACTCAATGACTGGCCATTGTACGAAGTTGACATTCACCAGATATATTAGTCAGCACACAAAGCAGTGCTGTCTCGAGATTGAAGTTGTTTGGATGAGTGGTTCTCGATATATCTAATAAAAATTAATAAAATTTAAAAATTATAGATGTTCCTTAATAGTTTCTATAAATTATCTCCCTTTAGAATTATCTAAATTTAGTTATAAAACATCTAAATTAGCAACATTGAAAAGAAGTAACTGAAATACTCTGAAGCTGTGAGTTCATACAACGGATGGATAAATATTTTACATGACAATTATTGCAAGCTGCTACACACACACCATAAAATCTGGTCCCATCCAAAAATACACCTTTGGAACGGCACTGCCCTAGTTCATATAATTTTATCTTGACTTCTGACCAGTCATAGATAAGATGAATACCAAACTATATCAGCAATGAGTGAAGGTTACCAGTACATAATTTAAATAGTTTCCTTTCATTTTGTTAACACTAGTTGCAAACTCGGCTTTCTTTCTCTTTGTCATCTGAAATCGGAACTTACCAATCATTATATATTTTTATCCTGGAACTACTTACTTTACCGCAGGACGGTAAGTTCAGGCAAAAAATGATTTGAATATCTGCTATCATATATAATATCTTAATATGGCTTGTTAAAAATATTGTGAGCATCAAATTTTTGAAATTGTTAACAAAATTATTTAACAAGATCGAGGTTGGTATATAAAAAATCACTTTATGGCAAAGATGTTTTTATCATATGCTATAATACAGAAACCTGACAGTTGTTTTATAGAAGGTATTTAATGACATACTTTACAGCTTATATAATTTTTCCATCTTTTGGGGTTTGAAGAAAACAAAACTGAAAAATTAACACTTAATGATAAGTAGTGTCAAGCACCTTTATCTAATTTAGAGTTTCTCTATGATTGTATATTACATGTAATTATTGTATTATTATCTTTCTAGTTTTTTACTTTTATTATTAAGATATTTATTGTGTCTGTTTATACTAAATGTGTCATCCTTTACAAAAAGAAACTTTAGATAGAATTTTGTTTTTTGTTATTTCTATATTCTTTATACATTATAATGAGTTGGGACCATATTTGTGATAACTCAAAATATTATATTAAGTTGGGACTATATTTCTGATGACTCAAAATATTTACTTTGCTTTTTAAGAAATTCATTTTTTTGCATTCATTTCTAGATGCATCCACGCATCTCTATAAGACATTTTTTGGTCAGTCTGTCGGTCAGTCCCTAATATGTTAAATATCAATTTCTCAGCTGTATCATGTTGGACTGTTATAAAACTTAGTCCAGACCTTCAGGTGAACTACTCTCATCTTCCTCCTCCTGCTACTACTACCACAACTAGAAATTAGCAATGCTAGTCAAAAATTTTAAATTCCAGATATGCCACCAATAATATATATGCTTATATTGTAAGAACATGCAAATCAATACAAGGAGTTTTTTGAATTTTGCAAATTGGTTGACAAACGAAAAAGTTATGGCAAAAAGAGTATGGCAATTTTGGTCAGTTTCGATTACTAAGACAAATAGTAAAAGACTCTTGGGAAAATGGAACCAACAATTTTGCAAAATGGTCAATAAAAATTGAGAAAACCTCATGTTTATGTACTTTTTTTACAAGGAATTCAAAAATCTGATTGTAGGAGGCGTACAATGCATAATTAGCCATCTGATTGTAGGAGGCGTACAATGCATAATTAGCCATCTGATTGTAGGAGACGTACAATGCATAATTAGCCATCATATTTACATAAATTACAGCCATAAATGTAAAAATATTGTGACACACCTTAACACCTAGAACTGAAATCATTCATTTTCAGTCAACAATCCAATATGTTTTGTTTTTACATGTTAGTTGTCTCAGTTCATATTTCATGCATTAAATTAGCATACATTATGAAATATCTAGGGTTTATAGGACTATGAGGCCAAAAATTGAACATAACCGGGCATAAATTTTTAAAAAACTTCAAGCAGGTGACTAGCATTGCTATAGAAATGCTAAATATCAATTTTCTTAGACGTATCATGTTGGATTGATATGAAACAGGATCCAGACCTTCAGGTGAAATATCCTGCTCCTTCTATCCCTGCTACTACTACCACTTTATTTCTATAATAATGATAGTTTTTATCTATGTATGTATATTACCGTAACCCAGCAAAAAACGGCACATGGTAAGCAGAATATTTTTAGCTCTGCATCTTTGGGTACTCTAACTTAGAGAATAAAACAAATTTGTGTGATTTTCACATGTTACATTATGTTTTTAGTAGGGGGTTCAATTTACTATACAATTACAATGTGGAACTGGACACTGATTTTATGCCATATCTTATGTCAATTTCAGAATTTTTGTGACTTCATCATAGAATTTCTTTTGTTCTGATCAGAAATTCTTTTGGAATTGTTGGTTCTGACAACACTTTCTTTAGGAAGTTAGTTTTTTTACCTGACCTCATATTCATATATTATATTGGTACGTCACAATATATATCATAAGAAACTACAGCTTCGAAGTATTGCTGTTAGTTCCCTTGACTTCATTGAGAAATCATTCTTCCAAAACATGGTTTGCGTCCCCCAATATAGTGATGTTATAAACATTCTAATATAATTAATTTGATACAATGGAAATGACTTGACATCGAGTTTAACCCTTTATAGGGCACCCCTAAAAATATTTTAGATATCAAAACAACCTTTTTGTATGTTAAACTAGACCTAATTACAAGATATTTTCAACTGCAAGTTTTCTGAAATGTCTGAAAAACCCCCGCTGATGAAGTGATCATATATGGTATATATTGACAAAAAAAAATAACACCTGGTTGATTTTAAAATTTTATTGTGCAGACCAAAAACAGGCTATTATAATGGGTGTGGTATGCCTCAAAACAGTTTCAGTCTTTGTTCAAGCACAACTGTACTTTGCAAAGCTTGCTGACCACATTGGTGCAGATTATGTTGTCTTTGTGGCTACAATATTTGCATGTGGTTGACAGGTTCTCAGGTGATCATATATAGTCACTTGACCATAAAGGCCAGCAAAGACGGCTTTTAAGCAGGTATAAAATAAGAATAATGTTCTCATCTTAATTATGAAATCATTTGAATAGTAAAGATGTAAAAGGTGTTGAGCCGGATTTCTCTTTTCCACTTTTAGAAAAATAGAATTAACAAATATCTGTATAAATAAGTGAGTCTGCCTGTCTGTTCATTTGTCTGTCTGTTAGTTTGTCATGCTACAGAAACCACTTAAACATGGGTGCAGCCCAACCAAATTGTGCATGCTTACTCAATAGACAGGGAAGGTTTTAAAGTAAAAAGTTTTGAGAAAAATCTTTTTTAAGGTTTTAGAGAGGGTTGGTTCTATTTACAATGCAACTATAATGCTAAACTGGACCCTTACTTTCTGTTTAATATACATATAGACATATACATATGTTCTTATTCAAATGGTTCTTCGGACGATTGAACTCCTTCTTGTTATTTGTATTGTAAACATGATGTTTCGGCCAATCCATTCTTCGGCCTTCTTCAGGTGTAAAAATCCGAGTGTGAGGGGTTAAACAGAAGTTATGTTTAAAGGGAACAAGAAGGAGTTCAATCGTCCGAAGAACCATTTGAATATTAATGACCCTTCTCAAAACTATAGAAAACATATGTTCTTATTTTATATGTTTATACATAATTCTTTAAGGTGTCAAAAGAGAATGGAAACCCTTTAATAGGTCAAAAGTATAGGGAAACCTTTTTCTCCTTTAAAAAGTCAAAAGTGAACGGAATCTTTTTCCTCCTTCAAGGGGTCAAAAGTGAAAGGAAACCTTTCCTCCCTTTAATAGGTCAAAAGTATAGGGAAACCTTTTTCTCCTTTAAAAAGTCAAAAGTGAACGGAATCTTTTTCCTCCTTCAAGGGGTCAAAAGTGAAAGGAAACGTTTTCCCCTTTATGGGGTCAAAAGTGAAGGGAGATTTTTTTTACCTTTTAGGAGTCAAAATTGAAGGGAAACTTTTTTTTACAAGTCTGAAAGCTTTAGTCTTTCTTTTTTTACTCCTTAAATATTTAACCTGGTGTAGATGGGTACTTCAGCTAGTTAAGTATATATTTAACTGATAAATTGTATCTAATACAATATACTTATCTACTTTTTGTACTTTGGTCAGATGTTAAAAATTACTATCGTTTAGTGGAGAATGTAAATAGCTGTGGATTTATGATATTTTATCTTGAGATAACATCAAGTTCTGATTTTCTTTAACAGATCCTCATTTTGAATATGATTGCTATTTTATTATTACACCTTTCCATAAATGCCTGGTGGTTTGGAAAAATTATTCTCGCACATTAATCATTATATTTTAAATATTTCAAAAGTGTGAAAAATAATTTTATTATCACTAATTCTTTTTCTGTTTCCCTCTTTCCTGGACTTGCATATATTTTTACATTAAGAGATCAACTATAGAAAATAATTTCTGTCATTAGTCTTTTATTTAAATATTTCAAATTATTGAACATTTTTAAATGTCTATCTTAATTTTCTTAACTATCTTTAAGCATTTTCTTGTTATATTACTGCTTGGAAGTAGATATTAAATTTGTTCTTTGTTGCATGATTTTTACTAAAATCTGGGCATTTATTTATATTTATTTATATATATATGGATGGGTATTTATATAAAAACAGTTCCCTTTAATGGAAGATGGATCTCCATGCTATACAGCAAAAACAGATTCAAGAATGGCACGTCCAAAAAGACATTAACTTTTATGACCAAGTCAGTCTCCTGAAATGAATCCTTTGGATTGTGAAATAAGGAAAATGTTCAGAAAATATTTTACAAATGAGATTTGCTATGTGTTTTCAATGCAGTGTGGTTGGATATCACATAAGAGATAATGGGACTTGAATGAGGTGTAAACCATTCATCTTATAGTCCAGCATATTAGTCGGCTGCATTCATGAAAAAAACCCATCTTACCCCCAAATAATTGCAACAAAAGGTTTCTCAACATTTTTGTAGTGCAGATGTGCTCAATAAAGTCTACCAGAGGAAAAGTATAATTTTCAAGATGGAGTGCAAGATGGCCGGCAAATCCTTAAAATTCCCATTACTCTTTCATTATTCATCTTAGCAAGTTTTTCCAACGTTTTCTGTAGTATCAGGTGTGCTTAATAACATATCAAGGGTCTACCACAGTCTGACCACTGGAAAGGTATAATTTTCAAGATGGAGTCCAAATCCTTAAAATGCCCATTACTCTTTCATTATTCATCCTAGACAAGTAATTCTGGTGCCCCATGTTTTGGGAATCTAGGAAGCCAATAGCATATTTAAATTATAATGAAGTGATTACAATTACAAGGACAGTTGACAATTTCATATTTATGAGATAAAATGAAGGAATTTCTGACAAAATACAGATTCCATACCATTTGTAAATCATTACCTAGAAAAATGAAATAACAGTATGAGGACTATGTTCATTTTGTGACAATGAAGGAAAAGACATTCCAGATATTGAGATCTTATTTCAACACCTAAGCAAAGGACGAGGAATCACAGAAACAGACGATCTTGAAACAACAGGACGACTTATTAAAATTGATATCAAGTCCAATTTGGCAACCTTTATAAAGCACTATCCAAATGAAACGGCGCTCAATCTTGATTCTGCCCTTTTGTTCCTTATACTCTGCAGTTATTTTTGAATGTTTTTTCGTGGGTATACAAGACAAAAAGTTGTAGGAATAGGACACGCAATTGTCCACGCAGTTTGACCAAGTGCCATTATAGCTCCTTTACAAGTTGGCCTTGCAGTGCAGTCATATCATTTGTATCAGTCGCAATACCTGGTGGTACCCTTCATGACATGGGATTTAGTCCTTCTTATAAAGAAGTATTGCATTTTGAAAAGAATGCAGTGGATTCAGTTGCTCAAGATATGTTTGCGCATGACACTTATTTGCTGAGCATGACACTTCTTTTTGGTGGGGACAATGTTGACCACAATATCCTTAGTATCGATGGCAGGGGACCTTCCACGGAATGGGGATCATAGCAGCACTCTTCCCAGGGCAATAGAAGGATTGTGTCATTCCAAGGAGAACTGTTACCAACCTTGATTTTTCTGTCCAAAGTAAAATTCCAATCATCGAACATTGCTCTGCAAAACATGTTTGCCAAATCATTGTGTTTGTACAACTCCCGACATTGATCAAAATAGGACAATTGATGTACTGTGGGAGCTCTCACTAAGTTTCAAACAGGAAACCCCAGGGTGGCAGGGAATGATGCATATCATTCATAAAGGATTAGAATACTCAGGCCAATCATCAATTGTGTTCTTGCTCTGTACCCTGGGGACAAGACATGCATTCTGTCCACGCTGAATTTAATCTGTGATCTCACAAACATCATGCTCCGCCCATTATTACATTCAATCAGTCCCTGTATTGGAAAGCTGCAGAGATCATCATGGATGCATCACAGAGTAGCCACTTGGAAAGCATTGTCTTGATGCTTAGATGTTTTCACACATTAATGAATCTACTTGATGCAATAGACACACTGATGGAAGGCACGGGACTCAGGAACATTATGGAAGTTATCAATGGTGAAAATGCCACCCAGCATATGATGACTGGAAAATCAGTGCAAAGAGCTATCCGTAGACATCTGCTGGTGGACAGATGTCTCAATCACCTGGCTGTGCCTGAGATATCTGCTGGTGGACAGGTGTCTAAATCACCTGGCTGTGCCTGATCTGCTGAAGGATAGCCCACAGTTTGAGTCATTGGTGGACCCGGCAGGAGAAAAGTACTCATCCTTGGTGGTGAAAGAGACAACTTTGGAGAGTGCTTTAGCAATGGATACACAAAGATTGACACAAAGAAAGCAGAACTTAGCACAATGTTTAAAACCAGTCAGCTGTGGAAAAAATATCAGATAATGCTGCAGACTGCCCGAATGATTATCAAAGCAGATCGCACAAGAACTTGGATGCTGCACTTGCAGGCAGTGTCGGACTGCCTACCATTATTTGCCACTGCTGGGGACAACAACTATCTAAAATCTGCATATTTCTATGTCCAAGAAATTTGTTTATATATAAAGAAATATGGGTATCTTGGTACATACTTGTGTGTATTAGTATAATAAAAAGAATTTCTGTTTGTAGGCATGTATGCATCATATATGTATGGGTGAATTCTATGACATCACTAGAGAACATTCTGTTTTAATTCCACTTTTTGGGGGAGTTGGTTTTTCACCTGACCTAATATTCTGATAACGCTTTTTTAAAGATGATTTTAACCTTACTTCATATTCTTTTTTTTTACTTGGCTTGATATAAAAGCTACTTTTTTATTTTTTTACCTGGCTTGATATTCTGATCAAAATTAAGGGGACATTAATGGAGGGGAAACATTCTTTTACTTTTTACGGGTCAAAAAAGAGGGTAAACATATTTCTTTCTCTAGGGGTGCAAAAGTGAGGGGAAACTTTTTATTTTATTTATTTTAGCAGTCAAAAGTGAGGGAAACATTTTTTTTCTCTTTCAGGGATCAAATATGAAGGAAACTGTGTTGTTATATTTGAAGTTTTTGTTTGGTGTGCGCAGGCCCAATGGGGGATGCAGGCCCGATGGGGGTTGTGTGCCTGTGTGCAATCATTTTTATGAAGTCTATATAAAATATAATTTACTTCCCTGTGTTGTTACATTTAAAGTTTTTTTCCTGTGCAAA
>VCCN01005046.1:927209-937275 GCA_006491835.1 Architeuthis dux | reverse complement strand
GGATGATTGAACTCCTTCTTGTTGTTTGTGTTGTTAACACAGAAAAGCCATAATCAAGGCTGACCATATCTGGAGAGAGAAAGGAAACCACATTCCTCTCTGGGAGTCCAGACTATTGCCAGAGAACGCTGTTGGAAACAGAGAAAAATCAAAGAGGTAGCAAATATCAACATGTTGTGAATGCATTAGTCAGAGAAGTGCAGAGTTCAACCCGATGTGGCTTCTGCTACTCAACAAACACAAACCAGACAAGACAAGGATAATTAAACTACCAAATCCTACATTATAACAGTTACCTCCTTTGAAATTAAAAACTTCTGTTTACCCCATCACATTCAGATATTACACCTGAGGAAGGCCGAAACGTTGTGTTAACAACACAAACAACAAGGAATTCAGTCGTCCGAAAAACTGTTTGAAATGTACTCATTTGTTTACAAATAAACTTGATGAAAAAACACAAATATCCTTAAATTTCTAGATCTTCACAAAAGCCCTTGGTACAGTCTTAAAAGACTGACTGTAAATGAAAGAGAAGATAATCCTGCAGCACTTCAGAGTGTTATATAGATTTTACCAGATGATGTTGATACCGCGATCTACCATGAGATCACCCAGGGCAGTAAAACAGAAATACAGCCAAATTTTGGTGGAAAAAATGGACCAAATAAACGCCTCAGGCCATTATTCAAAGGCCATCAAAACTGCTAAATTGAGCATAATAAATCAATAAAAGTTACCACTCACGTGTTTTCATTCAGTTCTCTATCAATCGGAACAATTTTAGATTGAATATTCAGAGGTTTAAAATCCCTCAAAGTTTATTTTGACATCACCATCACTATTGAAAATTTCCTGAATTTCTTTGTCAGTAGCCATTCTCTGGTAATAAGTTCCATCTTCTTCCTCGTCAGTATCATCGCATTTTTCATCTTCAGCCAGGTCACCGTTTTCAATTTCCTCAATCCTCGCATCTAAGACATCCCACAACCGAGAGATTAATATTTCTTTTTCGACTTGCTGGCTGTAATGTCTATGATTGTCTATATTTCATTGTTGATCTTTTAATTAAAGGCAAATAAAGGGAAGCAACTCACCCGATCTTTGCCGAAATGGAAGTTACCAATCAAAGCTTCTTGTTATCAGCAGTTGCAATTGCAACCACACGTGTCTTTCTTCGTTCTTCATTTCTATCGCTGCTAAAACAGTTAAAAACCAAACACGCTTTTAACCAGCACAAACTAACAAACAACGAAAGCAAAGACGTAACTCTGTCCAAGTGGGGTGATGCCACAGCATTCGAAAGAGCAAATAATAGTTTCTTTGCTTAATTTTGTTATTGCATTACTGATGGAGCTATGGGGACATAATCAGACCTACCGTTTAAACCTTTTACTCTTGTGAGGGTGACATAGCACCACAACTGGCTACAGTTAAATAAATACTTTCACATTTGGAACATTATTCAGTCCCTTTAAAATAACCATCGTCTTTAACATTTGCCCAGAAGCATCAACGCACAAGACAGTATCGGCGAATTCATACTAGGTAAATTCATAGCAGGGAATTTCATAACGGAATTCCTAGCTATGTCTATTTCCTAGCCATTTTTTATAGCCGAAACGAAACGATAAACCATCAGCTTCATCTCATGTCATGAAACTATGAAAGTTAAGACATTGTTTGTCATGTTAACAAAGCAAGCAGGATGAAATCATTTTAAAATAAAGTTGTGTAGTAATTATCACTGAAAAAAAACATAAAAATTAAAACTAATTTTTTTATTTCTTAATAATCTCAGAGATCCGGAAAAACATATTTTGAAAACAATGATTAAAAATATGTACTTAACTTTAAATTTACTTTACCATGCTACATAAAAATAAAAATAAAAACTTTTCAGAGTCATTTTTTTTTTTCAATAGTATCAATATTTTTGCTGCTATTTGTATTCATACATTTTCGAAAAATAAAACATACCAACTTTCATAACTAAACTAAAAAGAAAAATTCCATGTAGTTTATTTTTTAATTTTTGGAATGGATGCAAAAGAAAGCTTTAATATACATTTAGATTATGAAACTCGTTAAAAACATTTATACTGTCACCATTTACTAATATTTTCTTTAATTGAAACAAATTAAAACTACATATTTATTTATTTTTGTAAAAAAAAAAATAAGTAAATACATAGTTTTAACTATTTCTACAAAAAATAAATAATTACATAGTTTTAATTTGATAAATATATATAAATAATTTATATGCCAAAAGAATATAAAAAAAACATTCGCATATAAATTGTTTATATTATATAAATAATGTATATGCCAATGTTTTTTTTATACATGGCTAGGAATTCCACTATGAAATTCCCTGCTATGAATGTTCTGTAACCCGCACAAGACAGCCATGAAAAGAAGCCTCTATGTTCTTGTTGCCAATAAAGTCTATTGTAGAGGAACTCAACATGTCAACATTCACTGGTGTTTTGTCCATATTGTAGATCTGATTAGAATCTAGATAGGCAGTTAAAGCTTGGATACTGTCTAAGTAGTCTCAAGCAACTTGGGCTTTATCATTTGGAGATTTGTTGTCAGTTTGACCAATGTTTATTAGTTTGCAAGCAGAAGGTTTATTTCATTTAAACATGTCGATTCCCAATGTCCTGTTCTTTCGCAATTGTAAATACCTGCTCATGAATTTGGCAATAGTTGATTATCAACTTTTCTTTTTGTTAGTTGACTAGTTGCAGAAGCTTGGTTTCCAGATCTTCATTCATTGGACCTCGATTACCTCCAATAAGTCTCCTGCACCTTTGGTCCGTCATGTTCATTAATCCTGACCCTTTGCTGCACATGCCAGGTTTATGTGAAGCTGCTGACAAATTTCCAGATTTCAAAGATAGTGGTTACAGCAATGATTTATTAGCCAGTAGCCGGCCAACAGGTGACTATACGACAGCCTCACGCAATGGAATATCATTCATTACCTTACCACACCTTTATGCACACATTATCCTACAACAAACTATGTGAGTACGTTTGCCACACAAACATACACACACTGACTTGACAAACAATTTATTTTCAACAGTTATCGGAAGACTACTAAACTAAATAATTATTTGAAGTTTCCGACTTTTTAGCTTAACTAATGATATTAATTTCTTTGAAGCAACTTTTTGTTTATAGAGCGAATTGACAGATATTTCTGACTTGATGTCTTAATTATTATATATATATTCAAGGTTGTAATGTTTATATATATATATGTATGTTAAATCAATAAGTTATGTATATGTTAAATCAATAAACATGCCGAAGCAAGCTCCCAGCAGCCCCCATTCTGTTTCTGGTCCTAGAAACGCGGACCGGAAGTGGGAACAGGGAAGGCAGAGTTCTTTACAGGCAAACAGCCCTGTCACACATGTTTCTTGTTCCATCTTCTTAACACGTTAAACATGGTTACAAATCAAACACATTCTAATCTCACACAGCTAGAACACAAAGCGAACAAAGGCACTAAACACAACAAGAACGTTACAAAAGGGTCCAATTTTTTCATACTAAAGAGCACCAAAACATAGATGCTTTCTAATTTTCATCTACAAAAACTTGACCCCAAATAAATGCCCATCTAAAATAACTGCCCATGGATGATATATCGGGTGGGCGATCTTACAGTAGATCCCAATAGTAGAACAAAGTGATTTAATTTTAATTCAAAATTACCAACTCCATTATAAATTGTGAAGTGGGGTTAATATCATCAAGGTTAAAATTAAAAATATTATAATACTTCAAATGATAGTTGTTGGACAATGGCAACCTTGGCACAAGGCCATGTTTTTCAGCACTCAGTGAGGATCAAGTTTACTTTCAATGGCTTGTGAGACCAGCATGATAAGCACTGTACTACCATATATGCTTCAAAAATTTAAGTTCATTGGATAATTTTGTTTTGCTACTTCCATATATCTTTGGTCTTACTAGTCTCTGACTGAGGTTATGGTAAATTCAAAGTTTTAGTTGACACACTCAATTAGCAAAAGACAACTGTAGTAGAAATGGGATGTGTTTGCTGGAGTAATGGATTACTATGCACCGGAACAATCAATATAAGTGCTTTTCTAGGAAGGAATCGCTTTGATGTTGATAGAGAAAAAAATTAAAACGTTGCGTTTACAACACAAACAACAAGAAGGAGTCCAATCGTCCGATAATTTGAATATCATTTTGGCGCTTCTGACTGACGATACTTTTTATACATGACTCAGCCTGACATTGCCATACACAGGTTTTTTTTTACCTGACACTGCCTGAGACTTGCTAACATTGCCTGACACACGTTGATTCTGCCTGACACACGTTGATTCTGCCTGACACTTCCTGACAAAGCCTGACCCATTTTTAATATCTGACGCTGCCTGACACACATTAACAAAATATTCCAATAAAAAAATCTATATCCAACATTTTCCGGACACACATTTATGAAATATTCAGATCAAAACATCTATACCCAACACTTCCTGACACACGTTAACCAAATATTCTGATAAAAAAATCTATACCTGACATTTCCTGACATTGCCTGAGACACGTTAACGAAATATTTCGATAAAAAATCTATACCTGTCACTTTCCTGATACACGTTAGTGAGATATTCTGATAAAAAATCTATACCTGACACTTCCTGACACACATTAATAAGATATTTCCATAACAAATCTATACCTGACACTTCCTGAGACACATTAACTAAATATTTTGATAAAAAATTTATACCAAACAATTTGGGCCATTTCTTTTGCGAGTTTTTGGCCAGAAACATCTCTGACAACTATCTGGCAACAGGCAGCGGTACTTAGTGGCAGGGTGTGATAAAGTGATTTTGTGCCTTGTAACGCAGAATTCTGACCAAATGTGCTTCCCAAATGCTTACGCTAAAGACAATTTATTTATTTAATTTTTCTATTTTTTTAAAATTATTTTTTCATTGTGGAATAGAATGATTTTAGAAAACGATAAGCTGAAACAACCGCTTTAAATACATTCAAAACATAAGTACACTCTTAGCTGTGTGATTAGGGTGGAGGTATCCCTTTGGTGGACTTGCATCCTGCCAAGGGGATGGTCATAAAAACTTGTAAGAATAAAGTCCTGGTCTCAACCAGGTTTGAGACTTGCAAGGATCACTGAGCTGACGCATGTAACAGAAACTGGCTTTCATACTCCATTGGGAGTTGTCTCTTAAGAGACAGGATGCTTTACTTTTACCTTTACAACTAACTGTTTTTAATCACTGCTACCCACAACACTGGTTTATTGCTGGGTTTAGGTTATTCATGTGTTCTGACATTTATGTGTATCTATGTATCTAGACTTCGCCCAGCCCTAACCATTCATAGTAGAAACTTGAAATTTTGCACACACACTCCCCTCCAATGAGTAGGGGAAATGTTCTTTTTCTTTTTTGAAAATTCACCCCCATAATAGGTTTTTAGAGGGGGGTTCAATATTCAATGTAAGTTTATGCTAAATTGATCACTGGTTTGTGCCCACTTTTTTGTCAATTTTTTGAAGATTCAGACATTTTTTAGTGATCACAGCCCAACAAAAGGCGAGAGAAGTAACTTATTCATTGATCACCCCTTTTTCCAACTTTTTAATTGAGCACCCCTTTTTCCAACTTTTTAATTGATCACCCCTAACACAGTGAGAGAAAAGAAAGGTAGTTTAATAAGAGGGAGAGGGGCTGATGGCTTTTACTGATACTATGCTCTTACTCTATATAAGATGATTTTTCACAAGCCAAACAACAGATTCTTTACTATATATTCATTAAAGAATGTACAGATGTTTTTCTATTGGGAAAATAAAGATGTCCTTCCAAATTTTAACATGTACTCTTCAAAGACTAAAATTAAACATAGTAAATAACTTGTCTGAATGTATGTATGTGTAGATAAAACTTAATAGAAATGGTTCTAATATTGTAGAATTATGAATTTTACAGATAAAAATGATAAAACAAAAAATAGATTTAAATCATGAAGTAGCATTGTTGTCTAATGTTACCTAAATTAGAATCATTTTAAAGTTATTCTAAGTTAGTTTTATTCTGCCAAATCTATTCTTATTGTAGAAGATAAAAATAAAAAAGACTAGCATTCCAAGGAAAATTATGAATCACCTCCACCCATATATGCTGTGTTGGGGGTGATCAATTAAAAAGTTGGGGAAAGGGGTGATCAATGAATAAATTACTCCTTTCGCCTTTTGTTGGGCACTAAAAAGTCCAAATTTTCAAAAAACAGGCATGAACGCTGCTGTTCACAAACTAAGGGACCAATTTAGCATAAACTTACATTTTCCCTACTCATTGAGGGGAGTGTGTCTTCAAAATTTTAAGTTTCTACTATGAACGGTTAGTCCAGATACATAGATAGATACATAGATACATATAAATGTCAGAACACATGAATAACATAAACTCTGCAATAAACCAGTGTTGGGGGTAGCAGTGATTAATGAGAATGAATGACTGCAATATAGAAAAAAAAACTTGTATATAAACTGAATGTATCAATACTTTACTTATGACTTTGATAAAATTTGCTTAAGGGCCGCCTTTGACAGCTATTAAGCTCAATGTCAAGTCACTTCCTTTGTATCAAATTAATATTATAATTATTTGCAAAAAATCAATAAATAAGGGAGATTACTTTTATTAGTATTTTGCCAGTTTGTCCGATTTCAGACATTGTCTCCCTTTTTAGTCCTGATGTCCAATTAATTTTTTTTAAATCGGACATCCAACATTGTCCGTCCTGGTAAATTCAGATATTTCCGAAATCAAACACAATCATTATTTTTTTAAGTCAGACCTTGGCTGGGCAACTAATCTCTTTTTTGTGGGAGCCTGTGGTGTTGAAAGGTAATAAAAATGTAAACTATCTGTTATCTGGTAACCTGATAGGGTCAACTCAACTGCCTTTGCTTGAGCCATGCTAGAGTCCATGATGCCACTTCATTCAAAGCTTTGAAATCATTCTTAAAAAGATTACTTATTGCTTCAAGGTAATAAAAAATTGGGAGGCACTTGTTAACGAAAGTTACAAAACACAACACAGGGCAGGAGCTACAGTTACGATTACAAAGTGTACTTATTTACTGAGTTCAGATAATTATGAAAGTCTCAAAACAAGAAAGTTTTTATTTTTGAAATATTCCGGATATCATAGACTAATTGATTTCAAACTCTTGGGCAAATATTTTTTCTTTTTTTAGGGAGGTAATAAAAATTCAAAACTAATCTATCTTCAGTAAAGGTCATCTGGTACCCAATTAGGGTAATTAGACCCTTTATTTTAAAAAGGTGCTGAACGCCGGAAATTCTTCAAAGATTCCATTAAAAATATTAACACAGAAAAAAAATCCTGCCCCTGCCGCAAACAAACACATCATATCACTCACTAATTGCATTACTTTAATACTTTAATAGTTTAATTTTCTCAGGATTTTATTTTATTTCTCTTAACATCAGTTTCTACAATTTTATCTTTAATTCAACTTATCTCCTCATACCATCTTTCAATATTCACATATAACTCTGATATGTATATATCTATACATTTTTAAATCACCTTTAATTTAGAAACACTCACCTCTGAAATGCAAACTGCAAAAATTCCCACCTAGCGCTCAATTAATTCCCCATATCTAGAACTAGGGTGCTTTCTTTTCATGTTAAGGGTTCTGCCTAATTTCACAAGACATCCTGGCCCCCAAACGAATTTCATCATCATTTTTTTTCAGCCAAAATACCCCAAAACAATTACATCTTAAATCAATTCCCCATTTCTTCATGCTAAAAAGGGACATCCTAGCCCTCAGCGAATTTCAGTTCTTGCCTTCATGGACTGGTGCTTGAATAATCAAAGAGAGAACGCTCTCCTAATACCAGAATAAAACTTATTTGGACCCTTGAATATATAAACTTGAGCGCCAAGGCAAACTGCATTGCGAAACCTGAAAATAGTAATCTAACTTCATTCATAAAAAGGAAAATTCTCTTCCACTACTACGTTACTCTAGACAAGTGACCCCTGAGGTCAATGTCATCGCAGCATTCCCATTTCTTCACTGTATAATCCTTGTTTAGTATCATTGACGTCCTAATTCATAACAATCTCACATTCCCATGCTCACACACTAAGAGCATATACAGTCTCAAATATACGTATGTTTCACATATGCAAACCCACAAAGTACAAATTTACGTTCTAACTATAGTGATAAATCAAATCTTTTTCTTTTTCTTTTTAAAATTTTTTTTTTTTAAATTTAATGACGGAGACTTCTTCTCCTTTTCTTTCTTTTTTCACATTAAAGTCTGAAATCTATATTCCACCCACTCATCTTGTGCATCAGCTGTCCTGTATTTATAATCTAGTAAATTAATTTCATTTGCTTTCTGCTAGGTCTAAAAAAATATATATCATCTCACGTTCTCATATCTACACATAAAATTCAGAATTCACAGAAGCCTGTAGCAGTTTTATACATTCATCAGCAAAAATTGTACTTCCAACAATATTTTACAGTACAAAATGACAATTATAACTGTCATAAAAAAAACAGTTTGCAAAACACAACATTATTGAATAAAAAGAAATTGTACAATTATTGCCAAAAATAAAAATAGACAATTCTGAAAATTGCAAGGTCTCATTGAAAAACATAACATGGGCATTCCTCTTTAACATAATGATACAATGGAAAATGAACAAAACCACATTGGCATAAATCTGTCTCATGCTTAAATTCTTGCACTTTTTCATTTATTTGGTCCCACCAATAAGGATTTGATCACTTCAAACGACTCCTTCCAGGTGCGGAGAAATTTCTCCAGTCAGTAACCGCAGTGAAAACATGGTGCCCATGATTTTTTCATCAAATCATGATGATTTTCCCATCAAATCATGGCCAGCACAAACAAAGGCACCAATTAAAAAAACATTTTTTATAAAAACACATTTTCCATCAATTAATACAAAACAATCTGTAGACCTTGCTCTTTTTCTCTTAGGGATCTCTTCCGCTGTCAAGTTCTCAAATCCTGTTTTCGTTTTTGCTACTTACCGAGTGGACAAAAGGACCATTGTTTTTGGACATCTGGTGTTTTCCTCTAACCAAGTTTCCTGCTTGTGTTAGATTTTTAGTTATGACCCTTCTCGTGATTTGAATTCTAATTTTAGCACTTAACAAAATTATTTGCTTTTTCTGTTTCTACTTTCGTATCGCCAATACTAGTGTATTTTTAAGTTCTTCTAAAATCTACAGCTTGCTAATGAGGTCTAGCAGGGAGGGGGGTTCATTGCTAGTATTACAATTCCAATGCACAACAGCGGTTCTTTCTGGCCACACCAGAGATGTCACGCTTCTCAACAAAGTTTAAAGGGCAATTTGTTGTCACTGCTCATAAACCACAAGAACTCCATGAGGTACAACCAAGTGCTGTCAAGAAAGAGCATGACACTGTCAACAAGATCAAGGCTTTTTTCTGAAAGAGGACATCCTAAGGAAAGTTTTGGTACTCGAATCGTAGGATCCTGGGGAGAGGGGGTGCAGGGTAGATAGCACAAATTGTATATTTTACAGTGGCTATTTGAAAAATGTATAATTTTGCTAATCTACACAAACTTTCAACAAAAATACATAATGAACCTTGCATTAATAGTGCAAAATATATTTTATGATGGCCATTTTCAAAATCCAAAACGGCGACCATGCAGGTGTCTGTGAAAATGCCAACATCGATTTTCGGATTCTAAAGATTGCAAAAATGTATAGTTTTGCAAATCACCAAAGACTTCACATGAAAATACAGAGTAAACCTGACTATTGCTTATATTTCAACAGATTTTTGCTAAAAATTGTAATGGTAACATGTGAATAGTTAAAGAAATCCTGTGAACCGGTGCAAACCCCTTGAATCCCATTACTGCCTATTTTACATTATGGAAGCACATACAGAATATTTACTTTGATTGTACG
>VCCN01005046.1:897639-925631 GCA_006491835.1 Architeuthis dux | reverse complement strand
GTTACTTTTAGCCATTATCAGCTATTTTTAGCCATAAAACATTATGTCCGATTTTGAGTAGGGATGACGGAATTTGTCCAATTTTGGGTACACTATTGTACAATTTTGAGAAAACTGATCTGGCAACCCTGGGTCACCCCCCCCATAAAGTTTCCCCTCAATTTTGACCCCTAAAAGGGAAAAAAAAGTTTCTCCTCACTTTTGACACCTAAAAAAGAAAAGAAAAAAGTTTCCCCTCACTTTTGGACCCATAAAAGGGAAAAAAAGTGTGAGCAGGTAAAAAAACCAACTTCCAGAAAAAGGTGTATCAGAATATGAGGTCAGGTAAAAATCTAACTTCCAATAAAAAGTGATATCAGAATATGAGGTCAGGTAAAAAACTAACTCTCTTAAAAAGTGTTATTTGAGCCAAAAATTCTCTTATGAAGTCATAAATTCTCTCATGAAGTCACAATGTTCTATTTCCACGTGTATGACGTGGAAATAGAACTGTGAATACAAAATAAGGGTATAGTTCCGCATTATAGTTATGTTATGACTCATTTTCATTTAGCGAGAATTAATACACATCTGCAGAAGTAAATAATCAGATGAATAAAATACCAAACTATAATAAGCACTTTATCTTCTGCTGACGTTTAGCTCTTCCTTTAAATAGGCCAACTTCCTGTTGCCTGATGCTCACTTTTCGGTTGACACTGGTTTATTCGGTTGACACTGGTTTATTCAGTAAGACCTACTGAATGTTGATTGGTCACTTTTTTCAGAGTGTACTATTTACCATAGACACTGGTTAACTATTTTTTTCTAAAATTACTGCAATTACAATTTATGAAAACAAAAGCATCTATTGTAAATCTGGTATTTACGATAAGATTTAGTACTTATAACATATCGTGTATAAGATGTATGAAGAAAAAAAAGGATTTTATTTACAATCATATGTGTTTTACATGATTTATGAAAAGTAGAAAAAGGATTTATTGCTGTAGATTGAGTAGTTACAATAAAAGGAATTTTAGTTTCCTTTTATTTCAGGTATTATTTGGAATAACATAGGTAATTGTATAGTTCAGCTGCGTAGAATCGTTGTTCATTGGACAGCGTAGATTATTTTAACATATTTTGACGAAAATTTATGAAATGAAGCAGCTCTAACAGTAGTATAATTTATGTATTTACTTCTGTTTTTCTTTTATGAATTATTTATTTTTATTTTTTCACCATTTCTATTTTATTAAAAAATTTGAAATTCTTAAAAATGTGAATTTTAAAAATAAATTAATCTTTCTTTTTCAAATGAGGTTTTAAAAATAAAAAATTGGAAGTAATGGTTTGTGCATTCAGAAATTTTTGTTTTTCACACCTGCTGCCACTCGATCTTAAAAATTTAATAAATTTCTTTTAAAAAACCTGTTAACTGATGTTTATGGTAAATAGTACACTCTGAAAAAAGTGACCAATCAACATTCAGTAAGACCGACTTTCAGCAAGCTGATTTTCAGTAAGATGAATGCCATCCATAAAATATATGACAGGGACCCCTTACTATGTCACAAGTTTTTGCTTCAATCCTCATTAGGAATAGAACTAGCAGTTAATTATCTTCTACACATTCCCTTCCTAATTCTATTTCTCCCTATTTTTAGTGCTAGCAACTATATTTCCTTTTTGCATTGTGGCTAACGTAAAAAAACGTCAAAAACATTTATCGGTGTCGAGCTGTCTTAAACATTCTGGCATCTCAAAATTGTGTCTGCCTTCCTTATGCCTTGCTAGTCTTGCGAATATCCTGATTCACCCATTTCAATAACAAGTGCCTTGGTTCATGAAAAACCATATTTTGTTAAAATAAGCATTATCAGTCGCTCCATCGTCAGGTGAAAACATGACAACTAAACTCGATATGCCACATTTTGCCTCCATTTCCATCCTCACTTTTCAGGGCTAGCCAAATTAACTAATTCTATCTTTAGTATATCTTCCTACGAATAAGTACTTTATTCTCTTGACACGATCGTTTTGTTTTATGTTCTTTATTTCAGCCAGAAATATATGTAACATTTATATTGTCTTTGTTTTTTATTAAATGTATATCATTAATTTGTATGTCTACAAATTCTGCATCTTGTCTTTGCTATTTCTTTGTATGCTATTCTCTAGACCCATGCTATCGTGTTCTTTGTTTGACTTTAAATTTGTTGATTTTGATTTTGTCACCTTAACAAGATGGATGAATCACATGGTTATTTTATGTTCCAAAAACAAGATGGCGATTGCACCTTCTTCAAATTTCTATGTGACGTCACAACTCCTCCAGCTGATTACAGACCTCCCTCCACACCATATGATCTCCACACATGGACCTAGATTTCTCTGTTCATGGCTCCTTGCTTCTTTCTATACTAGACTACAACTAGTAACTACTGTTTAATATTAAATAACCCATTCTAATACAGAACTATTTTACCAGCCTTTATATTGGTAATATTAAATATTGTAGGACCTCTATATCCACAGTTATATCATAAATTGAATCCCGCTCCTAAAACATAATGTAACAGGATTTGTTTTATTCTTCAAGCTGGAGCATATGGAAGGTGTAGTGCTAAAACAACTTTGCCTATCGTGTACCATTTTTGCTGGGTTACAGTAACATACCTACATAAATAAATGCAAAAAGAATAGCTATTATTATTATACCTATGCTAATGGTCATCTTATAACGAAACCATTTTTAGTAACAACAGTGAATAGAATGCAGTGGGCTTGAGTGATCTTTTGTGAAAATTTGTTTTTTCAACAAAGAGACAATTTTAAAAAAATAATTTTGAATGAAGTATTTTCACTATTTATCCCAAAATCAAAAAGATAATAATTTAAGACCACTATTAATAGGTAGAAAAATGAAGATGACAGAGAGAATCAAAGAGAAACACTATAGATTTGTACCTTGCTTAATCAACAAGGCTCCTGTGGTGACATCCATGAAAGACAGGCCCCCAAGTTGTCAGATGCAAGTTCACATCTTATGAAGATTCAAACAAGTCAAAACTCATATAAAGAAACTCAAATATAAGCACCAAACACACAAAAAAAAAATTGTTTATGGAGAATTCATGAATGACCATTACTGTTGCTATTGAAACAAACTGTAGCCTAATGTTTCTGTTCAAAACGGAACAACTCAAGTCGGCCAAGCCTCCTGAATTTCAACATGTTCCCAACAATACTGGAACACAATCTGCATGGAACAAGCAAAGCAACAACACCGCAACTTGTTTCATACTGATCGCTCTCCTACTGTAGCCAGCAGAGAAAAGCTCTGATTTTTTTCTCCCCCCAACAGCCTTTTTATCAGGACGGGAATCAGTCATGTACCCGGATGTTATACCAGCCGATCATAACATACGGGCATCACCGAGACGAGTATCACACACCAGGATGTAAATCTTTACATTACATTACGCTTAGGCAAATGTGTCGACTTTTCTCTTTTACACAAACAAAAAGGTGTAATGCTTTTTATAATAATGCATTTCAGATTGATCTTCTTTTTTTAAAGCAATATTGAATATAAAGTCTTTTATATAAAGTGCTCTATCATTTCACAGTATTTTCTCAACTCTCTTTCTTAGTTCTGATGACTTTAATTTTGTCATTTTGTGATTTTAAGATGATGGATACATTTTATTTGTTCAGTCAAGCTATCTTTGTGGGGTTGTTTGCTTTATTATTTTGTCAAGCAAACACTATTAACTGCATAAAAATTACAAACAGCACTAATATAAAAATTAGTGTCTGTGTGTGTGTGTGGGCCAGAAAATAGTCAACCAATAGTCATAAGAGAGACTGGGGGGAAAGGAGCTAAGAAGAGGAGTGAGAACCTTTTTTTAGATGCGTCCACGCATTTCTTATAAGACACTTTTCGATCGTTCCCAATAATGTTAAATATCAATTTTCTCAGCCGTATCGGATTGATATGAAACTTGGTCCAGACCTTCAGGTGAAATATCTTCATCTTCCTCTTTCCCCTCCTCCTGCTACTACTACCACAAATAGTAATGCTACCACTACTACTACTACTTTGTTCAGAATTCCTTTGAAATATGGATGTAAGGATGGTGGACGCATCATTGAACTTATGGTTCTAGTTTTGTTACAAGGATACCTATTTATGCCTAACATTTTATAAATATAATAGAAATAGCATTCCAAGGGAAATTATGAATCACTGCCACCCATATATGCTGTGTTGGAGGTGATCAAGTTGTAGAGTTGCGATCACTAAAAAAAGGTCTGAATTTTCAGAAAACAAGTGGGCACAAACTAGTGACCAATAAACTTACATTGCATAGTGAACTCCCCTCTAAAAACTTATTTAAGGTGGGAATTTTCACAAAAAAAAACAAACCATTTTCCCTACCCATTGAAGTATTTTTCAAGTTTCTACTATGAACAGTTAGATCTGGACAAAGTCCTGATACATAGATAGATGCATAGATACATATAAATGTCAGAACAAATAAATAACCTAAACCCATCAATAAACCAGTGTTGTGGGTAGCAGTGATTAAAAAATGACTGGCAGGAATAGCTCAGAGTAGGATTTAATATTAGCTGAAAGATATTAGGTTCTATATGCATTGCCTGGTCAGTGTCATTTGTTACAATACATTTACTGTATTTACTCATGTATAATGCAAGAATTTAAGATAAAGATAAGAGTCAAAATTGGGGTGTAGCATTATATTCGAGCGTAAAAAGAAATGATAACATTTTTGGTGTATTATGGTAACAAACCAACAAACATACAGATTTTTGGATCTTTATTATATAGAAGATTACATAAATTCAAACAAAAATTTAATTTTAAACTTCAAATTTAACAAAATTATTTGAAATGCGTGAACAGATTTAAAACAATCACACAACTGCAAAGTCTATGTACCAATTTGACCAGTTTGTTGCCTATGCCACCAAAAACAGAAATGACCACATTAACAAACCAGTGAAAACCAAGATACCAAAAACGGTAGCCCCAAGACATCTAACAACTAATGTATACCCTATTTCCTTGAGAATAATTTTCTGTTTACCACTACATTAGGATAGTACACCTGAAGAAGGCTGTTGAATGGATCAACTGAAACATTGCCCTAACGCCATAATGATTTTTTCTCTAAGGGAGACAACTCACATGCTCACAAATCTATCTAATGAACATTGTGACATTTTTGGTTGTTTCTCACTCTGTAACAATGGACCCTTCCACTTAATAGTAACAATTTATCTTCAATGGCGTCTTCCACTTAAACGAGTTCAGTGGTTTCTTTTTAAAAAAAGTCATCTCACAGAAATTTAAATATATCTAATGTTATCATCAGTAGAAAAGAAAATATGACCTATCTAAATATAATTTGTTTCTGTTTTTTTAAAATCTATACTAATATTTGAGCCCTCTGTTTGGTTGTTTGTTTGTCCGTGCCTCTTCTTTGATAAAACTACAAAGCCGATTGACATGATATTTGGCATGGAGAATCAATAAATATCAACTTCCCACATAGGCTAAACTTTGAGATCATTCAAGGTCATCTGAGGTCAGTCTCTAGACAATCTTCAGTTCTGAATATCAGAAAATTTTATTTTTTATACCAAATTTTGCATCTTTCATTCTTCTTATGAATGGCAGATATATTTCTCACAATAAAATCATTTCTTAAACAAGTTTTTGTGTTTTTGGTTGGATTTCGCTTCTTTGGCAATGACACACTGATAGCAGCAGTAATACTAACACGCTCTGAGGCAGTGGAGGTTTGGGTTTCTTCCTCTTCCACTTCTGTTTTATCTATGACAACAATAGCTAAAACATAAGCTTACGACACTCCTCTTTTTTTCATTAACAAACATTCAGTTTGTAATTCAGTTCATAGTGAATGTAAACTTCCCCCTTTTCTTTTCCCATTGACAAAAATTCTACGTATTTCAATTCATAGTGAAGCCAACGTTTTGCAAGGGGAGGCTTAACAAAAAATGACTCTACTAATTCAGGTCATTTTCGAATATAAACTTGACAGTAATTTTTCAATTAGTTTCTGGGGTGGATGGGGTGTGGTTAAGTACTGTTATTCATTATTATTCATTTTTGACAACTATTTTACTTCATCTTATTTTTTGGTTTATTTCTTTGATCACTACTTCAGTAAGGCCATCATTCTAGGACACTCGGTAAACAGTGCATATTGAAATTAAAGATTTACGTCTCTGTTTTTGTTATTTTTATTATTTTTGTTGGATAGGATGATTTAAGAAAGATATTTTTTACTGTATTGTATATTTTGAGGTTATGTTTTTTATGGGCAATGACGGGTATCCCTGTTAGTTTTAAGATAAAGAGAGAAAAAAGGAAATATCATGGGTTTGTCTAAAAATTTGTTATTGGAAGTTTTGGTTTAGTTGAATTAAACCAAATTTAGCACAAGACGAGATATTTGGAGAAAATGATGAACACTGATGATTTGTAAAATGTTTATGTTAACCAATGATGGAAATGGGTTTGGGGAACTAGGTATATGGCAATACTGGATTTTGGGAATTAGGTATATCTCCATTAGACATTGTACGTACAAAAACCCTAAAAATTGAGAAGTAGGTATACACCATACTCCCACCCATTTCCACCACTGATGTTAACATTTCACGATCAAGCAAGGAAGTTTTAACCAGAATGAAATGAAATGCAAGAAACAATGAAACAATTCACTCAAAAGTATTGGAGTTATATATATGAGACCACATCAGACATTCCTCAGTTCACACCTGAAGACGATGAATTAAGCAACCGGTCCGGTCGAGGCTACAAACTCAACAACTTATTTTATAAAATATTGGATATTATTAAATATCTAAAAACTTCCAACAAGTGTGGCTTTTCCTTACTTTCTACCTTTTTTCTGAAATTTATTGGACTCTTTGTGTGGAACAACTATTCTTCTATTTTTCTCTCTCATATATATATATATATATATGAGAGAGATATAGATATACAGTACTGTCAAAATTATTGAGAACTTTTCTTCAAAATTGACTTATTTTGTTTTGAAACCTTATTTAAATTACAAAGATGTAAACAGTAATAACTGTTCTTATGCATTTGGGATTCTGCATTCATTTTAGTATCCTGTACAAGAAGAATTTAAACCATTGTTGACCCCATTTGATCTCAAGCAAAGTAGATCTCAGGATGGCAGCTGAACTAGCATGCCCTTTTAAGACTTCACAACTTAAGGAGGTATCTTTCAGATAAACTTCCACATCCCCTTTTTCCTTGGACTCAAATCTTTATCAGATCCCATGATGACAATATTGGACGAGCATGCATGGTAATCACAACTACAAGAGTAACATGTTTGATTTGAGACATGTTACTATAAATGAGGTTAAATGGATATCTTGGGGTAGGATGAGATCTAGTTTGCTTGAGATCAATCTGAGGAGTTGACGATGGTTTAAATTCTCCTTGTACAGGTTGCTGGAATGAACGCAGAATCTTAAATGCATAAGAACATGTATTACTGTTTACATCTTTGTTGTTTAAATAGTGTTTAAAACTGAAATAAGTCAATTTTGAAAAAAAGTGCATTTTAGAAATATATGTTCTAATGTTCTAATATTTGGGGGCAAAATAATGGTAGTAACAAAAATTATTATAAACCAGTCATGTGATATAGATATGAGTTTGTGGTGATTCAAGGCGGGAGTTGTCTCCCTTGAGTGGAACTATCCTCATGGTGAATCAGACCCCCTGCTTCCTCCTTGTGTTCTCACATGCTGGCTGCCAATCAGAGGCCAACTACCCATCATGTGACGGGGGGGTTAACTTTCAATCCAGCATCTTTCTTCTCAGTCTGGCATCACGAAAAGACATGTTGATTCGTGCTCTCCCCTTTCCAACCTGGCTTTCGGGCCGCATGGGTCCGGAAGCTAGAACCCCAGATTTTCCTAATAAGCGCATAATTCAACCAAACTGTAAGTAAGCCATTCATCTTAATTTCACACACACCTTACCATCATTAAGGACACTTAGACACAAAAAAATTTTACTTACACTGTCGCAAACCTACCCGAAAACACAATACATGGGCGATGGACTTTCACACACGCACACATAAACATAAAATCATAAGCATTTTACATTATTTGAATACAGAAAGGTTTGTTTCTTTCTAAAGGATTGTCTCAAATGGAGTCATTCTTATCATTTTCACACTTAAGCTGGCGCCCACCTCTTTCTCACAGAAGCTCTGATACCCAAATCATAGGTCGGATGTCTTTCGTCCACTAAACCCATCCTCTATAAGTTTATATTGATAAAATAAAATCAATTTGAAAAAATTAAACAAAGTTAAAAATCCCCAAGTTTTACTAGAAAACCAAGGAAACTATGTAGTGTGGAAAAAAGGTTCTTCTAATAACATATCTGTAACTTTCTTATGAAACGACTGAAAACTTTATAGATGATAAAGGCAAAAAGTCCCCCAGTGCATGAATGGCAAAAATGAAAATGCATTAAAAATTACAAAAAAAAAATCATTAAAGCATATTTTAAAACATTACAATGACAAATCAGTTGTAAGTCATATTCTTTTAAGTTTTAAGATATATTTTATTTTTACAAAATATGGGTTAAGTGCATATATTGGTTAGCAAAGTTTATAGAAACATTTTGTATAACTTTTGTTATTGCGCAAAAAAACTAAAGAGATACTGCAAGAATCAGCAGTGAAGTTCTTTTCACGAAAATTTTGATTACATTTCAACCACAGAACAAACTGAACTGAACATCGTTGTCAAAAACAATTTGCCGTATTACGATGATTAACTTAATTAAGGCTCTCTCTCACTTGACGCAACTGAATACTTTCAGTTTCCTTATTACCGGCTGTTGTGGGGTTTAGGGGTTTTGGGGAAAGTGACATTCATTTTGTAATCATGTGTTTACCCGTCTCGTGATAAATGCCACGGTTATTTATTTCAACAAAAATCTAAACTACTTTTTAGAGAAGCAAATATATATTTGTGTTTGTGTGCAACAATTAATTCATTAACTTAATGAATTAATTTTGGCACACACATACACGAACACAAATATATATTTGCTTCTCTAAAAAGTAGATTAGATTTTTGTTGAAATAAACCGTGGCATTTATCACGGGACGGGTAAACACATGATTACAAAATGAATGTCTCTTTCAAAATAAAACACACAACAACAGCCGGTAATAAAGAATGTATTCAGTTGCATCAAGTCACTTGACTCAAGTGAGAGAGAGAGAGAGGGCCATTGTTTTTCAACTTTTCTTTTAATGTGCTTGTTTTGTGTTTTATTATATATCTTTGTTGTTGGGGGGGGGGGTAAAACGCCATACCGTTATAGTGGAACAAAGGCCATGGGAAAACATTGCTCTTTGGTAGCAAGTCGCGTGGTAGGCAGTGTTGCCAACTCCAAAAATATTTTCGCACTAGTTTGACTGCCAAAAAGCGCTAAATTTTTTTAAATAGCCAAAAATGGTTAAAAAAAAAAAACCACCAAAAAGACGCTAACAATGATCGAAAACAGCCAGAAACTGCTCAAATGTTTTAGGCGCAAACGCGCTAATTTAGCGCTTTTTGCACTGCCAAAACAAGAAACGCGCTGGATCTAGGGCGAAACGCGCTAAATTGGCAACACTGGTGGTAAGCAGGGCAGCGTTGCCAACTTAGATATTTTATATCTAAATTTAGATATAAGGAATTGTTTTTAGATATCGGATATCAGTTTAGATATTCTTTTGATTCGGTTCAGATATTTTTAGATTATTTTGCCTAAATCTTGATATTTTTAGATATTTGGTAAAGTTCAGGCCCTGATATCAATTTTGGATAATTTCTTGGATATTATTCTGGAACAACTAGATATATTCTGATTTTGTTTCCTCAATTTTGGATATAAAGATTTCCAAAGAGTTTACAACGCTGAGGCAAAGTAAGTCAATCCCTTGAGAAATCAGTAGCAGCTGCAGGAACAAGCAGAAGACAACTCTTCTTAACTACAACTGTGCAGTCGACAAGAAATTTATTATTGCTAAATTTCTTTATTTTCCATTTATGAATAGTTAAGATTTTCTTATTTATTGTTCTGATGCGAATTAGCAATTAAGGATGGTCTATTATTAGACACGAGACAATACTAACGCAATGGATTTAAGGTTGTTTCAGCAAAATGGAAAATTCTGTATTATTGTAACTGGAATCGTGAAGTAAGACATTTGAAAAGAAAAATCAAACCTGAGTCTTATTTGCTGCGAGTTTCATTTCATTTAACACGTCTTCTTGGTGGATTTGCCTTATATTATAAACGGAAACTTTGGGGATCTTAATGTTTACTATCAGAAAATATAATTGACACGAGAAAATTCTGTTGTGAGATAATAATTCGCATTTTTTGTACAAAACAAATCTACCATGCGATAATATGGCAAACAAAAACAACCAGTTCGCATTGAGATTCAGAACATTTACAAAAAATCCCGACCCGAGGCTTAAAAAGACTTGCCCAAGATTTTGATACATCAAAATTTACATAACTAGAAAAAATAGGACCGAAATTAAGCTGTAAAAACTAAAAAAAACTTGATGTAACATTGTATAGTAACAATAGCTTTTCTCGTCAGATCTTCGTACTCAACAAATAAACAAATATTTTTTTTAAAAAATCATACTTCAGTCGTGACCCACTGGAAGATCCAGGAAAAGGTGTGGAAAAAACAGCAGGAAAAACTAAAAACATCTACCAAGTGCAGAGGACAAGATGGGGCATTCTTTAGTGTAAGCTAATTATTTATTTGTGTTTATCTTTTCTCTTAAAAAAGAAATCTTTTTCTTTGTCATGATGATGTTTGATATATTAATTCTGGCTGTTATTGGTTAATAATTAATTTACCTTTTTTAAAATTCTGTGATTTCTCTTTCGGCACTTTTGACAAACGTTTCATTCACTTATTGTTTTTAATTCAATTTTAATTCTATGATTTTGTTAAGTGAAAAATATTGATAAATAAACGCGTTCTTATGTAGAAGAACAAGATTATTCCTGGATAAAAAAAAAGGTCATTAGAAATTTAAATTTGAGACCTAAAACATTTTGGACATCCGGGCGATGGATTTGCGGATGATGTCCAACATGTTGTTATTGTTTTTACACGTCACTGGTAGTAGCGGAGATATTATCTTGATTTATCTTTTATTAGATGAAAGAGAATGCTAGTCAAACATTAATAATAATAAAACATTCTTCTTGTAAAATATGCAATTGTTGATTATTCTCTTTTTTTTCTGTGTTCCACTGTTATTTGTTTTGTTTTTCTTAGTTGAATTCAGTGATGTGGAAAGCAGAAAATATAATTTTTGACAAGTCTTTTCCCCCTCTTAACTTGTTGCTTTTCAAGGTGCTTTATCTCAGAATTCAAATAATTTCAAGACAAAAAATATACTTAACTACTACAAACATAACAACATACGGTGTTTAGGGCTCTACTTTGTGTTTATGATCGTCCATACCGTAAGGGGTGAGGAGACTAATTACCGGACGACGGGGATAAATAATAAAGAGTTTTATTTAGGGTTTCTGATTAAATTACACCTTTTTTTTTACAGATATACTCTATTTTAGTAACTTCAAATAGGCTTTCGTGAATTTTATAGACATTATGTTGCAATTTGCCGAGTGTTGATGATACATTGTATACTGATGGGAGTCTTATTTGTAGTTTGTGATTAAAAGTAAACCTTTTTAAAGATATACTCTTCTTTCTTTTAGTAACTTTACATTTCATTAGTAACTTTTGGCCTTACGATTTTGCCGAATAGAGATAATAATTATAATGATGGGAGTCTTTATTAAGGTTTATAATAAAACATTTTTGAAGATATTTTATTTTAGTAACTTTGCATAAGCTGTCTTGAGTTTTATCGACATTGTCTGCGAATTGTCGAGCGTAGAGGATTTGCCGAAAGGAGATGTATCAATTATCATACGCACTCGACACGCTATTTTAAAAACATTAATTTAAAAAAAAATTATTCTGAAGATTTTTCTTGTTGTTGTTAGAAAGAAAAAACTTTTCCCCAATTTTTTTTTTTTTTTTCTTATTAATTAGAATTGGACTTTTTAAAAAGTCAATGTTATTGTTTACACTGTATCGGCAAGAATGTACGGTTTAATGAAGAGAAGTAAGAAGAGGATTTACCGGACGGACGGTGATGGATACTAACTGGTGGGAGTCTGATTTGAAGATTTCTCTTTAAAAATTACACTTTTTAAAAGATATACTCCATTTTAGTAACTTTGCATCTTTAAAAAGGTGTAATTTTAACTACAAATAAAACTCCCATCTGTATGTATAAACACTCGGCAAATCGCAACAAACATAGGCTTTCGTGAGTTTTATCGACTATATAAAGTTACTAAAATAGAATATATCTCTAAAAAGGTGTAATTTAATCACAAGAAACCCTAAATTTTCAGTATATTATTTATTTATGTCCGTCCTGTAATTAGTCTCACCGTCCGTCGGTCCCATAATTGTTCAGTATGGCTTCATTTTTTATCATCAGTTATCCGAGCAAAATACCCCCCCCCCCCGTCTTGTTCGGATAATCGAGGTTTCTCTGTATTTTACACAACGGATACTTATTTTTCAACATAATTGCCTTCCTCGTCTGTAACTACACCGGTCATGAGAAAAGTCGACACTTCTTACTGATATACATAAACAATCTTTATTTGTCTCCGTACAACGTGAAAACTGCAATATAAGCGATGAAGTCGCGAATTAGGCAAATAAACAACTTCAAAATCATAAATCAACATTTGAATGCAAAACGGCATACAAGCGATACAAACCCACACATTAAAACAGAGAAACGAGTGCGGTTCAACCAGCAAGATTCTTGCAATCAATATATAATATATAACATAACATACATAGCATTTGAACGCAAAACTACAATGCAAGCGAAATAAACATGAATAGTGTGAATCAACAAATTGATAACGAAAGAATAGCTTCTAGCATGAAGTTTACAGGTGTGGCCATATCGTAGTTTACAATAAATCAAACTTTTAAGCATGAACTGTAAGAATGGACCATACTAAATGTCTCTCGTTGCTTCACTCGACCGTGCTGTCATCCGTTGCCGCAGAAACAATGGCATGAATTGAAAGTTTTATACAAAACAGCCGCAGTTAAGATGAAGGTAAAAACTAGTCAAATTCAATTAAGTGCATAATTGTTATACCGTGTTTGCCTTCTGACCGACTGTAGATATAATTCAGGATGGACTGTGTTGTGGTTTCTGAGGAGCTCATTAAAAGCCCATTAGCATGATATCTAAATATTTGTGTTTTGGGGCTTAAATCTAGTTTGCTGGACATTCATGATTTGTTTGTGAGATTTTGGATCTTTTCTCCCTAGCCAGCATCTGCTACATCAAAATTATGCTAATAAGTATGTATCAAGCTATGAACTTATTGATACACCCTCGTGTATATGAGTTCATAGAACTACTGTCGCAAAAACATCAGTGGTGCCTCCAACAAAGCTCTCATCAGATGATGAACCTGGGGCCAGGCATGGTTTTCACTTTCACAGATTTCACTTTCCTGAACACGGTTATCCTGAACATTGATTGGCCAACTTTTCATTTTCCCTACTGTTCATTTGCTTGAAAAACAAAGGGAGACCATTTGAGTAACTGAACAGGCCTTTCTTTCATACTTTATTATTTACAAAAAAGCGAATGAACTGTAGGGAAAATGAAAAATCAATGTTCAGGATAACTATGTTCAGGAAAGTGAGATTTGGGATTATGAACCAGACATATATATATATCTGGTTGAATACGACAGACAAGGAATACCGTTTAACTTCTTAAGCACAAGAGAACATATGTATGTTAATATTGTCTGAACAATTTTGATGACCAGGCGCTTTCGGCAGTGCAACCAGCCATTTTCAAGATCAGTGAAAATAAACTGTTATCGTTTAAATTTGTTTAAAACACTATCCACATTTGGTGTTAGCCATTAGTGCGTTGAGGTGACTTCACCTGGCAGTTTGTGGGCAAAGGAAATTCTCTGTTGTGAGGGGTTTTAATTGTTGAATACATTCAAAACTCCCTGCTCATGCCAAGAGAAGACTTTATTAAGTGTCAGGTTCTTTGTTTTTATGATGAGTTCTTCCAGGGAGGATTGCAAGCCTTTTTGTACAATTGATTTTGTATAAAAAGCAGGTATTATTAACAAGAATTTGACGTATAGGAGTTCCAAATCGTACGTGTTTCTTATGACACTCTGATCTGAGAGGTGGCAAGTGAGACGTCTCAATATGGTTGTTGTTTGTCCTATATATTAATTCAATGGTTGTTTTTGATTGGAGACAGTCTCCCAAAGGGCAGGTGAATTCAAATATAACGTTAGTTTGATTTTTTTTTTTTTTTTTTGTCAAGAGGGAATTGTTGCTAATAAGGTTGGAAGTTTAATTAATTTTATGCGTTTGTCAGGTTCAACAGAGTGAGGTGTATTGGGGGTTATATGTCTCAATTCGGACTCATCATGTTTGTAGTTTTGGTGTATTTGGTTGCAATAGAATAGGTTTATTGTTTTATTATTGTTGCAGTTTATGGTATTGGGTTTGTCTGCATCACTTTATATTCTTGTAAAATATCCATTTTTCTTCACCAGTCACTATTCTGTTCAAAAATGGCAAGATGCATTCACGAGAGTACAGATAAGTGCAGATGTCCATTCTTGCTTTACAGTTGGCTCCTGTCAAATCATGGGAAACGCATTTTCCAAGCTTATGCCCCTTTCCAAGTTGATGCAGATGACAGTGAACTGTTGAGTAGCTTACATTCAGTTTTTGATCTAATTCTTTAAATGTAACAAGTTCAGACAAAAGCAGGTCATCGTTAAACTCAACAGGATGACCTGTTTGTGGCACATCTCTTGAGCTAAAATCACCTTTTCTGAATCTTTCAAACCATTTCCAGCAATTTATTTCATTTAAAGAATCTATCCCATAAATATCATGACTATTTTGGGTTACTTCTGCAGCATTGTTGCCTTTTCTAACTCATTAGATGTCTCTTGTGCTCCGGAGATACGTCCATCTTTAGGAAGGTCAAGTTAGTAACTAAGTAAGTTTAGTAATGATGTAACTTACTCATTTAAAACTGTACGAACACATACCAGCATGTATTATCATTTAGGCATTTTAGAATATCAAAAATATGATTCAATCTATCGCTATCAGATTTTGGACATTACTTATGGGATGACCTGATAAGAAATAAGTGATAGCATTAGTTATTAGCAATTTTGCTAGTTAAACCAATGTTTAGGTTACGCATGACTCATTGTTTAAATTTACATCAAGATGTAGAAATCATGAGTGAGGGAGATCTGTTCATTTAGAATCTGGAATCTAAAATACTTTCATCCTGCCTCTTACTGAGGATTAAGATGTTGTATTGTTAATGGGCTGAAAAATATCTAAAACAGTTTTAAACCTTTATAGCGCACAAATTAAAAACACTTTAAGTATATATTAAGTGTTTATATGTTTTACTATTTAGCAGATGCATTATTTAGATCATTTTGATAATTTTTTTGCTTTTTGTTTTTCTGATAATAATTCCCAAATTTTATGTTTAGAGTGTAGAAATTGAAACTGTTTTGAAAACATTTTGTTTTTTAATAATTTCAGGCTGAAAAAAGGAGTTTATATTTTCTATAAGCAACAAATAAATAGAAAAATGAGATTTTTTTTTTTTATTGTTCATTTTTCTCAATATTCTAACATTATAGGGATTGTGCCAAAATGCCCTGAGATCAAAATGATAATGCTCATTTAATTTTAGTTGACATTGTAAACTTTTGAATAATTTTAAAATTATTCAATGTTTTCATGATTATGGGAAATCGTCATTAACCCTTGTTGATAAGACTTAATTTTCCAGAAAAAATGTATGAAAAGAACTGAAGGGGTACAAAAAAGTGGGGTTATCTGTTCAGTTAAATCAATTGGGTAGCATAAATGCATAATCTCCATTCCAAACTGATTGTCAGAAACTAATGTGCATTGTTATTCATAGACTTACCAAGTCTCCCGCATTTTGTTGATTATCTTGGTTTAAAATTATGATAGGTTTTCAATACACTGAAATAGCTGTTGGGGGGGGGGATTTTTTAGGAAAACTCCCCCTGAGAATTTCTAAACCTTGGCAGGTATGTATTCACAAAGCTTAGTACGGCACATGCCCGCAAGTTTAGAACACCCAGTAAAAATCGCACCCACTACTGTACTGTAGCAAGATGAGTTTTCTGAGTGTCTCTAAACACTACTCCATGGCAAAGCGAGTGACTAATAATTTATATTCTTGTTGTTTCTTTTCCATTCATGAATTCACCTGAAGAAAGAAATTAATCTGTAATATCTTAAACCTGATATATGTAATGTTATGTAAAATCTTATTTAACCCAAACAGCAGAAAAAGGACAAATCCTCGAATTGAGTCAATATGGTCAGACATTTATTCTCAAGTGATTTCATTTATGACATAATTAAAATTAGGGCACTTAAGAGAAACAATGTTTTCACAAGTAATTGTTTGTACTTTCAATCCATAAGATCCTTGGGTACCCAGAGAATTTGTCATTTTCGAAAAAAAGTTAATTTTTTAAGGTTTTTTTTTTATGTATGATGATAATTTTACTGAAGTATGCGTAATGAAATACACTCGGGTCATGTGTTCGCTTACTGAAGGAGGGAGGGTACAAAAGACTGGCATTTGAGGTGATAGTATTAAGTTTTATGCTCAGCTGGAGGTTATCAGGCTCTGGACTAGAATTTAGGTCAAACGGCTGACCGAGGGAACAAAGAGAATGCGTTCGACCAATCAGAGTATTTTTACGGGAGTGCTGTGATTTTAAAATCGGCATTTAGTCAGTTAGGGACACATCAGCGAAGGGTTTAACAAGCTAGGAGCTTGACTCCTCACCCTGATGAGTGAGGGAGAGAGAGTAGGAGGAAGAAACCAATGCGGCCTGATTTGAACTGTTATCACCATCAGTCCTTCGGTAACATAACAAAAAACATTCTTTTCACTGAACCGGCCTGCATCGAAGCTTATTAACAGAAAAAAAAGGAACCCACATTCTCCATGAAATTGATGAATTTTGTCATCTTTCTCTCTGGCCATGTTGGAGAGCCTTTCTCCTGTATGGACCAAATGTTTATAAACATCTACAGACTTCCGTAAATGTACAACCAGTATTATACTACATACGGTTTACAAGAATAATCACCCTTTTGGTTTAAAAAATGGCTCAAAGTAAATTCTAAAATTTTTAATTTGTTAGCATAATGTAGGGAAGGTGGTCCCAATTGTAAAGTCTCACTCGATGTTAAAAACGGTGCGCAAATAAAAGCAAATAAGTAGGTATTTTTTGCGCACTTGGACACCCCCATTTTAAAACGTAAATTAAAACTTAACTGTTGTTTGTAAGTTTTTTCTTGTTTTTGTTAGAAAGAATAAAGTCCAAATATGTGTCCGGAAAAAAGAAAAAAAACATAGAATTGTGCTCTTAAAAGTCAATTTAAAGTTTTAAACTATAATTTCCGCCATTCTGTTGACCTTTCTGTAAAGTCTGTAATTTTAAAAAATTTTAAAATAAAGAATTCTTCCAATGTTTTTTTAAAAATTAGAAATACTTAGTTTCATCATTATTGAACAATACATAACAGAATAATTAAGATTTTCCATTCAAAATCTACATAAAAACCTCTTTTTTTTTTTTTCACATTGGGGGGGGGGGTCAAATAGCTGCCAGCACCTGTTAACAAGCACACCTGCTGCTAATTTCTTATTACAGAAGGCAATACTTGTCAGTAAATCAGGAGCAGCAAGTGGCTGACTGTGAGATTATTACAGCAGGTGTGTCCTCTAGAAAATTTATGTTTATGTGCCATCCGTAGAAAAATATCGGCCAATTAAATCACAACAAAAAAATTAATAAAAAAATTGTTTGTTTCAGTTTCATCTTTTTTCAAAATATCTTTACTTACCCTTCCAGTACATCACGTGAAAACAGAATTGAAAAGATCAGCAACAGAAACAGAGTAAAAATTGAATTTTTAAAAACAGTAAAAATTTTAAAATTCTCTATAAGGATTTTAATGCTAAGATTATTTCTCTTTTTACGTAAAATAGCGATAAATCATATTTTATCAAATGAATGAAAAATATTGGCAATTAGAGCAGATTTTCTTTTACGGAAAATAGCAATAGCTATGTTCATGGGCTTGTCTTAATAATGTAAAAAGATCAATGAAATCAGCAAATCTTTAAGGGGGAGTTTTTTTAATCACAATGTAAAAATATTTTTTCCCCGAAATTTGGAATACAAACTGATTTTTAAAAAAATCCAATCTTTATTCGATAAGTATTGAAAATTTTATTAAAATCCAACAAGTAGTTGATGTGTTGTAAATTTAAAAAATCTAGGTGTTTTTTTTGCTCGTTAAAAGGGAGAAAATCTACTCGTAATTACTATGGAACAAAAATTGTTTATATCTACGCGTATATTTACGCTATTTTTATTCAACAATATCTCCCGTTTTATAAGGTGTACACAAATAGTTTGTATCTCATATATTTCGCCAATCTTTCAACTTATTAATGACACTAGCATTTTTCGACGAAAAAATCAAGTTTTATATGATTTTGACGTTTATTTTATCAAGGTGTCAAACTACTCAGAACTAGGTCACGAGGCCGCAGAAATCCCTACAAATAAGAGAATGTGAAAATATATAAATTATATTGTTATTGCTTTGAATAAATAAATGAAATTGTTTTTATTTGGGCGCCGTTTTCAACATCGAGTCAGCGAGGGTGTGAGACTTCCCTACATTGTGCCTCAACCGAAAAAAATTAAAATTATAGAATGAGATCAAGATAAGCCCTACATCCGTAAGGTGGCGGAAAGTATGTGCCCACTTTATCATTAGTTACAATGTAAACACCCCCCTCCTCCTCCTCCTTAACGTTTTGTTCAAAATGACAAAATCTCTGTGTACCCCAGGATTTTATGGATTGAAAGTACAAAACATTACACGCGAAAACATTTTTCCGATTTTTAAGAGGCCTGAAACTTTTTCTTAAGAAATGCCAAAATTATTTTTACTATATTACCAGAGAAAGTTTTGTCCTCTTTTGGTAGATACAATGAACTTTTAAGTAACCGATAACAATCAGGCATTGTTTTTATTCTTTTCAAATGAATTCATGCTTTCTTCGGGAGCAAACACGTGTCTGGGTGATACTTTAACGCTCCTTGCTAACTCATTCTACTAATACTACTACTGTGTAGTGTGTATCTTGAATTTGTTTTGCTGCTTTTTGCAAGTTTCAAGACTAAGACATATTAACTCAATGCGAAAAAACAACAAAACGGTGTTTTACAAAAGGGCATCTTGGATTTAAGAATTAGCTTGAGTGAGGCATTATTTAATAAAACTAAACTTTATTTTTGAGCTATAGAATTCCACAGGGATGGAGCTCGTGGGGAAAGTCCTTGTGAATGTTGTATGGGTAACCGTAAGTGAGTGTTTTATTGATTTAATTTTTTTCAAGGTTTATTGACGGCCTTGGGAAATATCATTTTAAAATTCGTCTATTGGTTAAAATATTGTTCTGAAGAAATAGTCTAAAGTTATTAATCGATTGTTAAATGAAATAAATATTTTTATTAATTATCGAAACTTGAACACATTTCGGCTTTTCGATAAATTTAATCAATGAACATTGATTAATCAATAAGTGAAAAGAAAAGTAAAACTTTTTGAATCTAAGGTTTGCTTACTGTAAAAAAATATTTAATTTGCCTCAATTTACAAATGTGAAATGTGTAAACATTGTCATTATGATACAATGTGACTCAATAACGGGTTCGGGGTTCTTTTAAATATTTTTAATGCGAACAGTCATGAAATCGAGAAAAATAATTGCAAACTTCGAATTATTTCGATAAAATTTACAGTACAGCTATAAATTTTAAAGCTTTTTTTTTGTATTTTCCCGTAAATTTAATTGAAAAATATTGCTCACTGAATCTGTAATTCTAAAAGTGAAAAGGAAAATTAAAAGTAAAAGATCTACGGAAAAAGTCACCTTTCCATCCCGTGGACTTTTCCCAAACTAACTGTTCGGTTGATTGTATTATCCTTAGAACTTTAATATTTTTACAAGATTCTATTCCAAGACCAGAGTAAATAAGTTTTCTTTCTAAACAAAAACATCTTTGTTTGTAATCTCAAACAAACAAAAAACCTTATAAGAAAGTTTCTAAGGCTAAATAGCAGCTGCTGCTGATTTCGTTGTTGTCCAAATCACGAGTTTGTGATGAAGATTAGTAACCACAAACAAGAGGAAGCAGCTTAAATGTCGATAAAAAAGAGGGAGTACTTCTCGTATGATTCACAATGGGTTCGGTATATTTTTCTCAAACTATTTTTACTTACGAAAACATAATGATACTTTGTGTACGACGTTTGTTTTACTGCTAAGTGCTACTACTACAATGTTTATTGTTTTGTAACACAGGGAAACTTTCAGATTTACTCACAGATTTTTTGCATTTAATTTGAATTGCGTCCACTGTCTACTTTTGATGTTTTAAAAACATTTAGTTCTTGGTTTTATTTTAATACGCTTGTATGTTTGAATAGAACAGTGGTTTATTTTTGTGTTTTCCTTTTTGTTGTTTACCAAATTTCAGTTCTAGAACAAAAGTTTTTGATTTATTAATGGAAAGTAGTAACTTCAAACCACTTCTTCACGCGAGTTGGTTACTACAGATTTTTGCTTTTGTCGGGACTTTATTTATTTTATGCTTTCTTTTTTATTAGCTTGAAAAATCAATAAAAAGTAGATTAAAAAGTGTAATTAATTTTAGCGCAGTGTCTTAATTTTTTTTCCACTAAACATTTTGTTCCAAATTAATTGTTAAGCTTATTTAAATTTATCTATTTTATTTTCAATTTTAGGCAAACTTACATGGAAATAATATAATATTCAATATTTGCTTCAAGAACAAATAAAAAAATTAAAATTTGTATTTTTATCATCCGATGTTTATTTTTTTTTAATTCGAATCGGAAATGTTTTTTTAATTACAGTACATTACAAAATTATACTCTAATATTTTTTTCCGTTAAAATAAGCAGCTTTTGTTTTATTTGCCAAAATCATTTATTTCCTTTTAAAACAAACGTTTTAAGCTTAATGGTAGTGAGTTGTTATTATGTAAGTAAAGTAAGTGTTCTGCCATCAATAACTCGCTACTAGCCTACTATTTTTTGGATGAATCTAAAATTATTTTTACTAGTAACGGGTGGGTTAAAAAAGGATTAATAAAATAGATGGAAATCAGATAATGTTTTATTTAATTTGTCTTTAAAAAGTTATATATTTGTGACTTTTGATGCTTTTTTTTTTCTTGGAAAATGTACGTCATATTTCTAGTTTAAAAATAAATCAGAACAAACAACCAATGATCAATTAATTCATACAGTGAAATGGATAAAAACTTAACACTACTGTCTGTCTATACACCCCAATCATGTATTAAACCTTTTCAAGAAGTTACAATATAATAACGATAGGATTCTTTTCCACATGACGTTTTCATTTCCACACTAAGCAACCCCCAATCAAAAGTTTTACCCTTTTAATAAATGACCACCTCTCTTAATATTTTTGAGAGACTTGTGAAAAAACAAAACAATAACATGCTTGCTTAATTGTCACTTGTTTGACAGTGACATTTTATTTTAGTGTGAAAAAGTGACACTTTCACTACTTGTCAATAAGAAGAACGTATCATGGAAGAAAAGTCTCAATTTCTGATCGTGCAGTACGAAATGTTATAGGGAAAAGGGTCACAATTTTGGTTTCTGGGTAGGAAAAAAGTTTAAATCTGTAATTAGCTGTCATCAAATATGGTGTAATGAACGATTTGTTGCCGATTTTTATTATATTTTATTATTATAATTAATGAAAGAACTATTTTTGTTTTTCTTTCCTCTTCTTTTTTTTTTTTTTTTTTAAGGCAAAAATTTTGTCTTTTTTTCGTTTTGGCAAAAACAAGAAAACTTTTCAAAAGACTTTTATAAAATAGCGTGTCGATTTCCCGGTGAAAGTTTTTGTTCACGCCTACACAACACAAGCAAAATATGTTGGTAAATCACAAAAAAACTTTATTGATTCAAATTTTTAAAAAATTAAACTAACGTAGGCGAAATATCTCACTTTGTAAATAAATAAGAACGCTGAATTTCCTTGGAATGTTTTCAAAGCTAAATAATAACTGACTGACTAGATAACACAGACTTTTATGTTGGTAAATAAATCACAAACAAACCTTTATTCATTCTAAATTTTTTTTAATTAAATTATTTAATTTGTATAAATTAAATTAAAATTATTTCATTAAAAAAATATTTTTCCTATGACTTTTCTCCTACCCAGAAACCAAACTTTTCTTCCTATGACCTTTTTTCGGACATTGTGACTTTTCGGATCATATAGGGATTAGGCACCTCAGAAATGACCGTATTGAAATGGACACACATTGCCTCATCACCAGATGACGTCAGCAGTCTTACCAACATAAACAAATACCATGCGTTATTTTACAGCTTTCAATCCAACTACATAAAAAAATAGAAGAAATGGTTGTTGTTTTATAAACTAACAAATTTCCAGATTATTCGAAAGTTACTTACCCTCCCAGAAAAAAACCAAATTTCATGTGCGTTCAATCCAACTACATCAAAATTGGGTAAGAAAGTCGAAGTTGAATATTCGACAAAAAATAGAAAAAAAAAGTACAGATTCAAAGTATTCGGTTGTTATCTAGGCTTTTGATATTATTAATTAAAATATTTGGTAAAGAATTGTTTTATTAGACTTACTTACCCATTTTTGTGTAAAAAGAAAAACTTTTGATGTAGTTGGATTGAAAGCACCAAAAATTACTTTTAATCCGCAAATTTGTTTAGTTTGCTTTTTTAACTAAAAGATTTAACTTTCTTTTTTTTTTTTTTTAATTTAAGAAAAAAATATTTGACCTTTTTGATGTTGGTTTGAAAGCTGTAAAATAACATATGGTAAGACTATTGATGTTCGAACTGACATCATCCGATGATGAGGCAAAATGTGTCCATTTCAATTTGGTCAGTTCTGGTGTGACTTTTATTTCGGTCACCGTGAGAACATCTACGAAAACAAAACTGAATTTCTATCTCAAGATAAATTTGTTTTCAAAGTTTATTAGGTACTTTCTTTAATCTCGTCTGCATTTTCGAGAGCGGTAAAACCCAGACTAAGTTTATTTTTACAATAGAAATCTTTCTTCGTCAGTCAGTCACATTCAAATTAACATTCTTCTCTAGCGGTTTCTTAAAATGGGGTCATGTTACCAAATTGTTCAGAAAATAGGACGTTTTCTGATTTTTATTAAAACTTTAAACTAGCTGAATCTGCTGCACAGCTAGCTGGTATAATAAATATGGTATATCTTATTATAATTCACCAAAAATCCGTCTGTACATATTTGAGTCGACTGCAAAAACCACACAACCTAACCCCATGAGAGAGTGCAAACAAGCTTTTGCATATCTCTCTATCCAACAATACCATCAAAGGCTGGATCGATGAAATGTCTGAAGACATCAAAGATCAAGTTCTTCAGCAAGTAAGAGCTTCTCCTGGATTTGCCATCCAATGGGATGAAATGACTCCTTGTTCTCAGCTGATGTACGCTCGTTTTATGTCAGGCAATAGTGTAAAAGAGGAAATGCTTTTTGCCATCCAATGCAAAGTTATACTAGAGCAGCAGATATATTTCAAGTGGTATCAGACTTCTTCCAGGAAAATCATCTTTCGTGGGACTCACTGGTAGGGGTGTGGAGCCCCAGCCATGATTGGTTTACAATCTGGTTTTATAACAAGAGTGAAAGAAAAAGTCCATCTGCCATAGGTATGCACTGCATCCAGAACATAACCTGTTGAAATGAGGGATGTCATGAACCTGGCTATCGAGGTCAAGGAAAACCTGCTTGGACGACTTTATGAATTAATAAAAGAAGTGGTAACATTTCTAGTTTCACAGCAAAAAGCATATCCCAGTGACCAGTTCCAGTCTAAATGATCTTTACTATCTCTAGCTTACCTAGTGGACATCGTTGAATCGCTGAATGCCATTAACCTTAAACTCCAAGCGAAAAACGTCAACTTAATCATGCACCATGACGTCATTTGAGCTTTCATGGTTAAAGTTCAACTCCTCTGCTAAAGAAGACTTTAAGAGACTGGATCAAGAAATGTTTTGGGTCAAATTCCTTCCTGTTTACCATTTGATCTCACATCAAGCTCTTCAGATTCTAACAATGTTTGGATCAAAGTATCTGTGTGAAGCAGCATTTTCCACACTCGTTGCTCGATGTTGAAGGGGGCTTGCGTTGTTCTCTCTCTGGCATTAAACATATATTGATGATCTGGTAGCTAAGAAGCAATGTCAAGTATCTCATTAAATGTCATATATATAATGAGATACTTGATAGTATTAATATATTAAATATGTTTTGTATTCTTTGTTCAATAAAATGACAAAAACACGCATTTTTGTAAGTTTTTTTTTCTTTTAATTCACAAGGGATTTGGTTGAAGATGGGGGTATGGAAGCAAAGTCCGACTACTAGAGGAGTCGTGGTGGTAAAAAGGTTAAGAACCACTGATGCAGACAATATAAACCTGGTTGAAAACTTATCCTTGAATGTTTACATTTGCGAACCATTTAGTTAGACATTAAAATGTTTTTTCCAATTCACTGTACTGTAAACTATTTTATTTATTATTTAGTAAATGAAGTATTGTAAATCATTATTAACAATGTTTTTTTTATCTTTATGCTACTATTTACCTTCATCTTAATATTTTTGTTGCTTTTAGTTTTTATCACAACTTTTCTCAGACAGGATAAAAATTTTAAAAAAGCAACAAAAATATTAAGATGAAGTTAAATAGTAGCATAAAAAGGAACAAATTGTCAATAATCACTGCACTGTAGTTTTATGAAATTTATGGTTTTCTTTAATTAACTGTATATTTGTTTTTACTAGCGTCTACCACACACTTTTTAACGCTCTTTTAAAACATATCGCAATAATTAAATATCTTCTTTGAAAGTTTATTCAGAGGATTTCTGAGTAGATTACGGCCGTGTTTACTTTTTTGACTAAAAAAAATATTGATTCCACCATAATTGACAGATCTGTCACCAGCAAAAATGAAGTTGAGTTTTAAAATTAAAAAGTTTTACTGTATTCATTTATTTATTTGTACATTTACAATTTTGGAATGGTAAAAAATTTGTTTATGAAAAGCTTTATGGTACAAGATTTATGGATTAGGAGCGGATCAGCAAAAATTATTCAGCCCCTAAATCCTGTGAAGCAAGGGATAACTGTAGATCTAAAACTTTTATTCTGTGCATTTCTTTTACCTTTTGAAGGTCATTTGACCTGACTAATTTATTTCTAAATTTGACAAATAATTGGTCTGGTCTTTGGCATAATATGTACAGAATTTCATGGAGAACAAATGGGAACTTGTGCTACAAGGATTTTAATGAACTAAAATGTTACACTAAATTCACAAAAAAGATCAATTTGTGCATGTTAAAATGCATTTTATATGGAAATTTAGGAGGTTTGCTTACCATGATTATGCCAATTAAATTATTACCAATAAAGAATTTTCCTTCTTCCATGGTCAATGGTTGATTTTTACCTGTGTGATAATTGGAATTTTATTGGCAATTTCACAAGATACTTTTTGCAGCTTCGGCAAAGACCTCCAGCACCTGCTTGTGTTCATGTGTAACTTTTTATAAAATATTCACAACCAGTGAGGATGTGCTTGAAGGCTACACCAGTCTTCCCACATGCATCTGTCAGATCTTATTTACTTCCACAATTTGAGGTAGACTGGTGTGGTAGGATGTTGTATATTTTCTTCATGAGGAAACTTATTCTTTTTGGGTCCATCTGTTTGATTTTACAATATGAAAGGGGTCTTCATTTGGTGTTTTCCCGATTTTGTATGTCCAACAGTTGTCTCCTCAATGTGGTGAATCTCTTCTACCACCATATTCCTACTTTGTCGGCTCCTTTCACTACCAAGGCTGTGGATGGTGACCAAATCCTGCTCTGCTAGCTGCCACAGTACCAACTACTTCCTTCATCCTAAGTTAAGATGATTCTGCATTCTGTGCAGCATCTTTGGTATTCGATGTGCTGTTTTTTTGCTTTGCTTTTAGATATTTGTGTATACAATAGCTAATTCTCCAGCGGAAAACCTTACACTTTTCACTTTTCTCATCTCCTCTTTACCAACATTTTAATTTTATCAGTAAGTTTACTTTCAAATCTGTTTCATTGAATGTGACCAATAAGAATATTAACTGGACATTATAAAAAAAAATGTTTCGCTCTTTCACTTTCAATGAAACATATCTGGAAAAAAAGTACTAATTATCGGATCCAATAATTAAAATATTGGCCCCCGCCAGTTATACCTCCAAAATAATTTAAGTGATTATTAAGAATTGAAATTTAACTTTGTAATCTTGAAACTGAATGAATTAAAGAAAACAATATTTTTAATTTAATTTTTGTTCTCACCATACTAGTTTATGGATTATTTTCACATTAATAGATAGAATTAATGTGTTATAAGATAATCTTATTATTTAAAAAGAGAGCTATTTTTCAGGCTGCCTTATTGTCTGTAAGCTGATTAAAGGAGGAACACGTGTTTACGAAATCTGTCTATGTTAAACTTAAAGTTAAGATTTATTGCAATAGGTCTGTTTGTAGCTTTCTATTAGTATGTTTGTTAATATCTGCCTTTTTTATTTTATATCTTTCTTGGATATGAAATTAGATGTATTTTTCGCAATCCACAAGCTACAGAAGTAATAAACATATATGCATGACTCAGTTATTTTTATTTGAGTTACTTGCTTTAAAAAGCGTACTGATCTGCCTCCACTCTTTAATAAACTCTTATTAATAATCATATTAAAAAGTTATTTACATATTTGTTGGGAAATAATAAAAAATATACTACAAGAACATGAAGTTATCTCCATATTTCTTTTTTTCATTCATATGTACATTTCTCTTAACAGAAGTTTTCAAATTAAAATTGTACAAGCATAGGGCATGCACAGCAGCGCTGTTCCCTTAATATAATTAAGTTGAGATTTTACACAGACGATTTTAATTATGTAATAGCTTTTGTAAAATTCAACCAATTTTAGTAAAATCTATGTCATCTTTTAGAGACTTTTATTGTGCGTAACATTTTTATTATACCAAGTTATAAAAATTGCCCTGAAAAACGCTAGATACAAAGTTTCAGGAAACTTTATTTTTCATGTTTTTGCTAAAAATTCGCTATAAGAAGTTAATGCATGCCTAAACTGAATTAGACAAAACTTTGCAGACATATGTAACATGCCCCTGCAAAGGTTTTAGGTTACAAAACAAGGATTCCACCATTTTACGAACATATAACAAGGGTTTTAGTATGGGAAATGAAAAAAGATTTTGAAAATCATGCACATATGACTTGTAGTCAGAATTAAATCACTTATCAGGTATATGGTGCAGTTAACTGTTAACCAAAATGTTGGTGATTTGAATCCATTTAGGGCAACATGTTTTTTTAAAACAAGATAAGTTGTAGTTGAGGACAAATTTTCTGGCAGTGTGTGTATGCATATATATATATATATAATTATAATGACACTTATTAGTGAG
>VCCN01005046.1:873603-897053 GCA_006491835.1 Architeuthis dux | reverse complement strand
TTTCACGAGACTTCGATCTTCAGATGAACCTATATATATATTGTTAATAATTTGAAATTGTTTTTATTTTCTGAGGCTGAAAATTTAATTATGTGAGAAATGAAAAAGACTTTTGATAGTCTGGCACATGCCTGGTGTAACAGGCATATACCTTCATGACACAATTGGTTAGTGCGTTCAACTGTTAACTGAAAGTTAGTAGTCCACACAGGGGCGACATGTTTTTTAAAACCTGTATAGTTGAGGACAAATTTTCTGGTAGTGTTTGAGTTTTCACACATAGCAATGACTTTTATGTGAAATTGTACAAGTAAAGGGCATGTGTGGCAGTGCTGTTCCCTCGATATGATTAAGTTGAGTTTTTACACAAAGTGACGATTTTAAATTTGTAAGACTCCCTATTTTAATAAAATCTATGTCATCTTGTAGAGAATTTCTTCTGAGTAACTTTTTTTATTACACCAAGCCATGAAAATTGCTCTGAAAAATTTTAGATACAAAGTTTTAGCAAATTTGCAAATTCATCTTTTTGCTTTTGCTAAAAAATTGCTGTAAGATGTTAACATGCCTAAACTGGAGAACTGAATAAGACAAAACTTTGCAGGCATATGTAACATGACCCTGGAAATGTCATAGGCTACAGCTATATATAATGCGAATGTCATACATAGGCTACAGAAAAACAAGGATTTCCCCCATTTTGTAAACATATAACAAGGGCCAACGCAGACAAGCAACACCAGATTTATAAGTCTGTTTCCACCACCTGATTTTCCTACAGATAAAGACGTTGGTTAAGTGCATCTAGCAACCTGCCTGGCAATCTCAGGTTCAATCCCTGGGTCGCATGTACACGACACCGGTAGATCGAATTGACTAGCAAGAATAACTGATACAAAACATCTCCGGCTGCAATGGACACTGGAATGAGAACAATCTACCCCCATAAGTTTGGTTTGAAATTCCTAGTATGTTACCAAGTACGACAGACACCAGTTCGAATAAATCAGTGATAATTAATGTTGATTCCTCATCTCAGAAATTCAGAACAAAATTATATTGTATTGAAAATGAATATTTACATTAAATACAAGTTATCCATATCAAAATATTTTGTAAAATTTGTGATAATTCTTTTCGGCATTAGGAAATATTGAAATATAGTTTACAATATTTCTACATATATTGATTTATTTACAAATTCTGGAGGGGAAGTATAGGAAATAAAAAAATCTTGAAATACAAGAATAAGCAAATTCTTAATTCAAATAACTAACTAATTGTTTACTTTACAAAAATGACTTCTAAAAAGAAAACATCATAAAATCTTGAAGAAAACAGGAGCATTAAGAAAAATGCGTACCTGCACAATGTGTTAATATAATTGTAAAAACTTAAAAAACACTACAAGAATATTTTAACATAAAATAGACAAGAGAATATTAATGAAGTGGCACAAAATAGCTGTTTTAGTGGCACTGGCACATGTAACTAAACTTGGTAAAATCAGATTGTTCAATTTTGCCACTGAATTATATTTTTTCATCTATTTTATGTTAAAATATTCTTGTTCAGTGTTTTTTTTTTTTTTTTTTTTTTTTTAGTTTTTACAATTATATTAACACATTGTGAAGGTACGCATTTTTCTTACAGATATATTAGAAACAGTCAACCAAAACTGTTTCTTTCAGCTTTCAAGTTGGTCAGGCTGGCTGGTTGGCTGACTATGTATGTATCATCAGGCCGCACCAATGGAGCTAGAGGGCTGAAAATTTCAACATTTTGTTGCGTCATTGAAATTATTAAATTTACTTTAAAAATTTTCTAATGTCTTGAAATCTAAGGTCCAAGATTTTTAGTTCATCTCTTAGCCTTTATTATTAAATCTATTGTATCTGTTTAAGGTGAAAATTTAGTAGATAAATTAATTTTTGTTAAGAGTAAAACTTGCCCAGAAAGTAAATTGTGGAATCAATAACCTTGTTACTTGGTCATAATACTGAATAAATACTTTTATTTATTCCCTTTTTCTCATTGTCAGTTGATATAAGGAAATAATTTGGTTATATTGTTTTCTTTAAGCTTTTACTCTTGTATTTTCTATTCTTACTCAGTGCAGACATTCTTATCAGTATATCTCTCACTTGCTATGATTTCAGAGCCTGCAACCATGGCTGGCACCATCAACCATGGGGATATTAGCAATGAGGAGTCAACCAGAAACCATGTGAATCACCGTCCTCCCCTGATTCGTACGCCTTCTTATTATACACCAGATATGGAGGACCGAATGAGACGGCGCCTGAAATTCTTCTTCATGGACCCCATTGAGAAATTGAAGGCAAAGAAAAGAACCCCCTGGAAATTACTGATACAAATTGTCAAGATTATTTTAGTCACAGTTCAGGTAGGTGTTAGAAAGTAAATTCTTTTTGGATTTAAAGAATTAGAGCAGGGATATCCACAATGAAATTTAATTATCTAATGGGCATAGATTTCTAGCCTGGTATGTTTTTACATTATGATACCTGTGCCAATTCATCCATTATACTAGATAAATCATTTGTCTGATTGTTAAAAAGTTAAATTCCTTAGACTTCATCTGATGTCAGGAATGATTTATCATTTGATACTCAAGAGAAGATCAGTTGATAATTATTTAAATTTGTATTGCTATAGGAATTATTATAAAAATAAATATTTTATTCAATGTATCCTTTTAATTATTTAAGGATAATGGATTAATTTGTCATTAGTTGTTTTTTTTTTTTTAAGATTCTCATATTGACATGCATTTCAGAATTTTGCTAGCACACCAATAGAATAACAAATTATGGAAATACTTAAAACCAGTAAATGAATAAGACTACAAAAAAAGCTTATCTACTTTTTAAAGGTTCTGATGTCAAATGAATTTTTGGAAAAGGTGTGGTCTTGTGATACTTTGATGGCAAGTTTCTTTGCTATCCACAGTCAGTAACTGAATTCGGTGGAAGGCCAGGCTTTGAATGCCCAGTGTCAAAGAAAACATGCTGTCCTTCATTTCTTTAATGATAGATTTTCTGTGTGCCTACATATATGTATGTATGTTACCGTAACCCAGCAAAAACGGCACATGGTAGGCAGAATATTTGTAGCCCCTAATTTTATGTCAAATCTAATTACGTCAATTTTGAATTTTTATGACACCATCAGAGAATCTTTGTGTTCTGGTCAGACATTCTTTTTGAATTTTTGGTTCCGACAACACTTGCTTTAGGTAGTTAGTTTTTTTTTTATCTGACCCCATATTCATATTGTCATATTGGTACTTCACAATATATATTGTACTAAACTACGGCTTTGAAAATATATGATGTTGCTATAATACTGGACTGGACACACACTTTCTGTCCTTCTAACGAAACTATGACTTTGAAGTATTTTGGTTACTTCCCTTTACTTTCTTTAGAAATCATTTTTCCAAAACATCAAATTTAGGTTTTGAATTAAGTTATCCCTAAAGTACACTAACTTAAACCATGCAAAAAAAAGTCTGGTTGATTTGCAGCTGAAAAATAATATTGTGAGGTCTGCGTTTGCGCTCACACCTGTTAGTTCTTTTTAAGTTGCTATCCTCAACTTAGAAAGAAAACAACAAAAGCTGGAATAAATAATAAATAAAAAAACTGAAAATAAAGCAAATAAGAACAAAATAATTAAATGAATTGACTATAACTTTGAGAAGAGACGTTATTATTCCAACTTTTGCAACTTGGATCATATTTGGGTTAGTGCAAGTTTGGAAATAAAATAACTTTATGAAATCTATAGAAGGTTACAATTGATTTTTTTTTTAAATTTATTTATCCATTGGATCTCCTCCGTGTCTGATTTGTGTATCCCCCAACTACATAAAAATGTCCAAAAATTGTTGTTGGTTTTATTTATTTTTTAAAAACCTTTATTCTAATGCAACTTCTATTTTTGTTTCAGTTGTACATTTTTGGAGTTGAGCGTGGCAGCTTTGTAGATTATGTTGAGCGAAACACAATTGCCTTGAAGCATTTATTTTTAAAAGATTGGAATGCTGCCTATGAAACACTTCCTTACCCACCAGCCTCAGGTGTTTATGCTTTGTATCAAATTCAGGATTTGTATTCTCACATTGACTTTACTGCAGATCAGGTAAGTTCATAAATTAATACTTTCTTGACTAAATAAATCAATATATTAATTTTGGTAATAAATTATATGGGTTAGTTCTTGTAAGTGTAATGGTTACAGTAAATGGAAAGTTAAATTATCTACTCTTTCTTCTGTGGATCTTACCTATTGAAATAGTATCATATACAATTCAAGAGATGTAACTTGGTTTTAGGTAGGTACTCTGTTACTTAGTGGATATGATGTAGGTATATTAGCCAAAAGCTAAAGAAAAAAATGGGATCATGTTCACATCAGGCACCCTAAAAATTGTCAAATCGAAAAGGGATACATTTTGCCTCGACACCAGTATTGTCACTGATAAAAAAAAAAGGAAGAAAAACATGAGAGGAATATGAAAAGAAACCTGAAGTGATGAAGAAAGAGAAATCCTAAACCTTTGAATGCCCCCAACAGCTGGCCAATTTGATCAGTTTGCAGGACTTTTGAGCCAACCTAGATTTCTAATGTTGATAGTTATTTAAAGATTAAGATTTACAAACCTATCAAATATTAAAAGTATTAAAGTGATTTTTGATCAAAGCATTGAAAGAGATTATTTTATGCATTTGCAAATAAATAAATAAATAGGAAAGACTGCTTTATAATTAGCATTTAATAGTTATCTCCCTTGATGAATAGGTCATTATAATGTAGAGCGCAAATGTGAATGCCACACTAATATTATTCAGTAGAAAATCACTCAGATCTTTTTTGCATTATTTAAGTTAGCGCATTTTAGGGGTACCTTAATTCAATACCACTGGCTACAATGCCCCATTTCGGCTACTTAGGGGTTGCAAACAAATAAACAAAATAATACTTTTAGTTTTATAGAAATTGAAAGAAATTGTAATGACATAATTTTGTTACCGTCTTTAAAAGTGTTTTTACTGTTTTTTTTTGTTTTGTTTTGTTTTTTTTTTGTTGTTTTTTTTTTCAAAATATTAAATTCCAACTAAGAAGACATATTAGTATTTATTTAAACTTAGTAACTGGTATTCTTGTTTGTTTATTTTTTTCTTTTTTAGTATGGTAAAATGGATATGATATCTGTTGGTGGATATCATTATTGGCATCAAAACGAAACGGAAATTCCCACCATCGAAATGTGCAAATTAAATTATGTTACTGGAGATGTCCTTCCCAATGGCAGTTTTATCTATGACTCCAAGGTAACAGAATGTAAGTATTTTGTTTTTGCTTTATTTTCATTATCCTAGATTTTTTTAAATATCATCTGTTGAATTACTCATGACAGAGTAAAATCCAATAGAGTCACTTAGATTCATTCAAAACCACACAATCTGCCATTCATTGCAATATACTTTTTTACTCTTTCTTTCCTGCGCTTTCTTTGGGTCTAGTTATTTTTGTGATCAAAATGGTAATGATGCTAGAAACTGTCAACCCCATCAGAATCCTTCTTTTGAGAACATGAATTTACAAAGCAGATTTCATAGTAATCTAGTCCTTTTGGAGATGTTACAGATATACACTTAATTGTGGAAATATAATTATATCATCCCTTGTAAGGGAAATTATATTTACATTAAGTAGCAAGTATATGATGGATCTTGTTGAAATGGTAAAAGAATTGGCTGTGGGTGTCAAACCTTATTGCTAATTAGTTGTACTTACTCTGTGCATTATTACTCTAATGAAGCAATTGTAGCTAAAAATCCAAGAAAACTATCATTTTCATATCTAAATAAAAACTATCAATTTTACTTCTCAATATGTAAATGATCACTGTAAGCATAAGTTATCAACATTAATTTACCAAAAGATTTGGTCCCTCTTATATTTCTGAGACTTCTAGCCTGTTGCTGATGACTCAGCAGATTTATCTCTAGTTATTGATGTAGCTCCTCAATTATAGATTATATTGAATAAGATGGTTTGTGAAATGTCAAAGAGCCTAACACACAAAGTTTGGTTGATATCCATGCAGATTCTTTTTCACATGCATAAAGTTTTGGTGTTATTATTCCTCTAAAAGGTACTCTGTAAATTATGACCGAATCAAATCCATTCATAAAATAAAGATGATGATCTTAAAATTAAAAATAAATTAGTGCTAATTTTTATGATTTTTCTTTTCCAGCTTGTTTCCCAGTTCTGAAAGTGAACTCTAATAATGGAACACAGGTTTATGACATCAAAAGATATTTAGCAGGAATAAATGCATCTTTGGATACAGACAGGTAAGTTTTGAAAAAAGATTCAGTGAACTCATGCATGGATATTATGTTTGGATTTTTAAAGCATTAGAATAATATTAATATTAAGTGTACTGATGGTTCATTACTTGTATTAGTAGTTTATTACTTTTAGTAATAATCACTGTAATCATTATACTTTCATTTATCTAATGTACATAGCAATGTAAACTCAGATTTTTTTCATTCTTGAATTTCTATTATTTACCTCTATCATTTTATTATTATTGTATTAATGACAATTCTTCAATGAATGTTTTAAGCCTTCTCATATTATTTACTTGTAACCTGAGACTTTTAACTTTCCTCTTTTATAAAAGCATGAATTTAAAAAGAAAGGTAGTCACAGGATAAATACTTTGGAATGACTAGCTGAATACTCGCACTAACAGGCAGGGGTAAATTGCTGTCCAAAAACGGGGGTAATCCTATAGATAAGCAGCAATTTCTGTTTGAACAACGTAAATTATTTTCAATGTATCTTATCAGCAAAAAAATTTTCTTTTTAAATTAATAGACTAACCGACCTACCCGATTGTAAAGTTTCACACACTCACACACTCGACCACTCGTGCACAAATAAAAACATTAACAATTTAATATAATTTAAATTTATGTATTTACTTATTTTATTTAAGTGAGCAGGGATGTGAATCTTAACAATTTACAATTGGGACCACCTTCCCTAAATGGTGCCTTATTTTGAAATATGCATACAGAAATTTAATCGTAAACTTTCATAGAACAAATGAGTCGGTTAAAAAGTCATAATGTATTTGAGTTGAAATGTTCAAATATACAGTTTTCCATACTTTTCATTTTCATACTCACTGAAAACCATGTGACATAGCAATCTTGTTTTCAATTTTAAATGTTATCATTTTTTATTTTTAAAGAAAGAGTTTGAAAAAATAATTTTAGCAAGAAAAACCTAAGTGCTGTCTTCTGTCTTTTTTTGAGAATCTTTTTACGTCACACCACGTCATTTCAAGTGGGACCAAAAAACTTTGGCCTGAATTAGCATGTAAATATACACCCCACACCAAACATTTTGGGGGGTGATTTTCAAAAACTAATTTGCTAAAAACCTGCTCCGGGGTACCAGGAGTACCTACAGAAAATTCCATGGGTTTATGTCGTGTGGTTTTTGCAGTAGGAGAGTACAGACAGACAGACGGACATTTGGCAAATTATAATAAGATACTTACAAAACAGTACATATCTTTTCAGTCATAAACCTTTTAATAATTTTAAAATGACGTTTTAATCATAACCTGTTATATATTAAAACAAATTGTCTATGAGAGCTTCCATTTTGATTTTGAATGCAAAAGTTGGTCAGAGGAAACAATAGACATTTGATTATGATGTTCCATATGATTTTGTCTATGTATCTGATTTGTCTATGTCTATATATTAGATGAATCAAGGCTGAATGATCAGGATTGTTTTTAAACAAATAAAAATTTGCATTTTTCAACGAAAAAAAGATTTCAGCCAAGTATTTTTTCATTACAGCAACTAACCTCTTGTTTTGGTTTTGGTAGACTAAATGGTCATTTTGTACTCTATTATAATTCTTTACCTTCTACTATTTCCTCTTTTTGTCCTCTTTTTTCAGATTACTGCAGATAGATTTAAAATTCAAAGTACATACTGTCCGTTTGGACTTAGAGACACCACATCGCTGCCCACTATGTTTCCTTATGAATGTCACTGTAAGTTATTTTAAAAATATTAGAACTCTTTTTACTTGTGGTTGGACTTTTAAGCATTCGTGACTGAAAAATATCACGTTTTCCTTTGAGGCTCCTATATAATATCAATGTCAACATGTGATGTCATATTAGCAAAATATCTCATTAGCCGTTCCAGGTCAATCATTGATTTCACTTGCATCATCACCATCTACAAATTGTCTTGGGTCACTGTCCAATACACTGTCAGTAAAAAGACCCAGAACTTACAAATATATTATGACGTTCCTCAGAAGTATATGTATGACATTTCTGGTTGTCATTTTTAAATGCCAGGTTGTTGTTGTTTGCGAGGTGCTGTCTAAATCACATTTACCAGTGGTAGCCGTAAATATCTTTATCTTGCGATAATATGTAAGGGTTTCCCAAGGCGGGAAAATTAAATTGTACAACATAATGTGTGCTGTCATATCAACAAAATATCTCGTCAGCCAATTCCAAGTGGTTAAAACTTCTGCTCAAGAGAAACCTGTGTTTTGGATCAAGGTCGAATATTTTCAAAAGGCTTTTTATCTTTTTATTTAAATAGATTTTAATACTTTCTACATAACAAAAAATACAAACACAAAAATCTTCTTCAGGTGTAAAATCTGAGTGTGATGGGTTAAACAGAAGTTATATTTAAAGGGGGGTAGCCCTTATAGCACATGGCCTGAGTGTTTCTGTGTCTTTGTCTTGTCGGTTTCGATTTGTTGAGAAGTGGAAGCCATATCGGGTTGAAATCCGCACTTGTCTGGCTAATGCATTTAGTTGACATTTTGATGTGAGCTGCCTCTTTGATTTTTCTCTGCTTCCAACATCGTTCTCTGTCAATAATCTGGACTTCCTCCCAAAGAGGAAGATGCTCGCCGTTCTCTCTCCAGATGTGGTCGGCCATAGCAGATTTATCTATCTTGGCCCTGATTATGGCCTTTTTGTGTTCATCAAGTCTGACCTTGAGTGGATGGCCCGTTTCTCCGGTATGGACAATACCACATTTACAAGGGATGACGTAAACACAGTTGTTCACCAGTTTGGCGTCTCGAATAGGGGCAACCTTACTTAGCAGACATAGGAGTGTGTGTGTGAACATTTGAAAATGACTTTAATGTCGAATTGTGCACACACTTTTTGAAGGCGTTCACCAATCCCTCTTTGGTAGGGTAAGATAATCATAGGAGGAGGAGGTTTGGGTGAGAGAACGTTTGTAGCAGCAGCAGTAGAAACGGCTGTTCCATTCCTGGTCATAGAATGGGGCAGGTATCCATTTCTTTCAAGAGCTTGTTTGATGTGTGACAATTCTTGTACTTCCAAATATGGTGCGCTGCTGATGGCCACGGCCCAGACTTTTAAGCAGTTAATGAGTCCCTTTTTTACAGAGTAAGGGTGATTGGTGTTAAAATTGAGGTAATGACCAGTGTGTGTGTGTGTGTGGGTTTTCTGTAGACAGATGTGCTCATGTCATTCTCCGTACGTGTGACCAGAACATCCAAGAAGGGGAGCATGTTGTTGTGCTCTTTTTCCATCGTGAACTGTATGGAATTCACGTGGTCGAGGAAGACTTTTATGTTGGTATGGTTGGGCCACAGTAGGAAAGTATCATCGACGTGTCTGAGACACAGTGATGGTTTCAGTGTAGATGAGCCTAGGGCCAGATTCTCGAAAAATTCCATGTAGAAATTGACGAGCCCATAGCCAAATATGTGGTACACACGCAAAGAGTTGTCAACGAGTATACTGGTTCGTTCCTCCAGGAACATGTCTCGTAATATGAGTAGGGCCTCTTGGGAACCATGCTGTACAATTTCACTACCTCGATGTGAACCATGAATGACGAGGAGATGGGCGCCCCCCTTAACAAGGAGTTCAATCGTCTGAAGAACCATTTGAATATTCATGACCCTTCTCAAAACTGTAGGCAAGATCTATACTTCTAAACCTTTTTAATTGACAATTCTAAAGTTTATAGACCCAAACTTGTGTTATGCAGATGTACATTTAAACTTTATAAACTTATCTTTTCAATTGTTCAACAGTTGCCAACACCAAGAAAGAAGTGTGAGCAAAGTGGAGGTTTTTCTAAAATAATTTTTTTGCAAGCATCTTTTAATTGGCCAAATATACTAATTCAGTTTGGGCTTCTCTACATATCTACACACAATATACACACATGTCAAATATGCACACATGCTACACAAATCAATACAGGCCCCTTTCTCTTCCTAATTGATTTATTTACAGTATATGTCAGAGTAGAAGTTAACCCTTAAAATTCAGACATTATTTCAAGTTTAGGCCTATATTTGCCTGAGAAATCGCTCCCTCTCCCCATTCCCCCCAAAAGGCAACATCACTTCTATCAGACTGTCAAGTTGAGAGGTTCTAAAGGGAGTGATTTTTTTTTTTTTTTTTTTTTTTTTTTTTTTGTTGTTGCTTTAAGCATTGATATTGGACCTTTTTAAAATCTTGATAATTTTTTCTCTGAAAGTAAATGTTGCTAAAACTAATTTAATGTTGTTAATAAACATTTATCTCGCATTTGTTTTCATTTTCTTTACAAGAGTATCATATTCTGTACTTTATAGAGTAGCTAGCTACAGTTAAATATGTTGGGTCACTAATAATCGAGCATGGATAAATTGTAATTTTTACCATTGATTGCTGTATTTAATTAACGTGTCATTGATATGCGCGGTACCATCTGGGGACTAATTAATCATGTTAATCGAGGGGAACCTGTTCAGTTAGGTAGATTATAGAACCCATAACGTAGACCAAACACATCCCTCTACATAGCATGTGTATGTGTGTTTGACCTTTTTGCAATGGACGTTTTTGCCTTGGCCTTTTTTGCATTGGACCTTTTATTCATTGGATGTTTTGACATATATATATATGTATATGTAATATTGGATGTATGATACACTTATGCATCAATATCCTTGTAGACCGTAGTTATATATATATAAATAAATAAAACCCAGTGTCCATTGGTTTGTAATGCACAAAACACATTGCACTGTTTTTGTTCATATCTAAGAGTATATACCAGCTAGGCCTTTGATATTTTGCTTACATACAACCCCAAAATACATTTGCATAAAATGGTATAATTTATATGTTGCTTATTTCAACTAAATACCAATAACATTACAAATTCTAGCAATGATCAATGACTTTTTTATAAAAATTTTAAAATGTATTGCAATAACTTTTTCAAAGTTTTAATTGCTAAAAATTAGCATAAAGTTAAACATTAAAAACATAAAAAATACTTTGGCATATATGAAGCCGGTTTTAGTCTTTTGTCATGTCCATTTTTGTTATCCAGAATTACTTCAATTACACCATGGTTGATGTCCGTCAACAGAAAAATTGAAACTAATTAAAAATGTTCCAATAATATAGCCACTGTAGAAATATGATTCAACAAAAATTAGTTAATTTAATGATTACATGACTGGATTTTTACAAAATATTACTTGAAAAAGAGTGCCATTTGTTTACAGCAAGTGTCTGTTACCTGTCAACTCAGTTCAACGGTCACTTTTCCGTACCCATATGTGATGAAAGCCTGCTTAAATTTATGAGCGTCTCATTGGACAGCTGAAGTATGGATGATCAAAAATGATAAAACCTGATGTTACCCACAATGGCAAAAATATATTCCCAACATCAAAGCACTGTCATATCATGGCAACACATGTCTTATTCAATAAGTTTTAATGGGGGGTTGTTAGTACAAATTTTGTTTTATAAAAACCCATTATTTTCCTTTTTATTATCTTACAGTATTTATTTTTTTAAGCAATGAAATGTTTGTTTTAATTTGATTTAGTTGTTCTTTTACACACTTTTTGTTTTTAAATAGATCACTTTTGACAACAACAACAGAGATGGCCAGATGTTGGTTTTGCTAAATCCAAACATCAGTGAGCGTCCTTGTCGTGGCAAAGTACTCTTTGATGGTTTGTTAATTCTTTTCTTATTTAACTTGTGTGTGTAAGATTTTAATGCAAGATTAAATTTGTGTTATTGTTATGTTTGCATATATATTTCAGCCGTAAATGATAACAGCATGAAAGCAAATTGTTTTCATTATACTTATGTGTATAACTTTAGTTTTACTGATTTCTACAAATAGCATTAGATGGAGATTAACTTTGAACTCTTATTTTGTATTTTGTAAACCTCTTATTTCTACCTTAGAAATATAATTGGAAGTCTTTAAATATCTTTTAAAATGACAATATGCTAGTAATTTATAATTTTGATTAATGGATCATCGTCACCCTTATTATTTGATTTATGAAATTTTTTATTTAGCAGTTCAGTACAATTATTTATAAACTAGCATAGAACCCGTCAAAAATGATGGGTAACATTTTTGCTTATTTATGGGAACAAATCAATAAATATACAGAATTTGATATCTTTAGCTAAATTCAAACCAAAAGTTAATGAGCAAAAACACAAACCATGTCAGTTTTAGTGTTTGTGCTTTAGTTTTTTTAGCTTTTGTGGTTTTAAATTTGCAGCGATAAGAGAATAAAATATATTACTGATTTTTAGCTACAAAAAGTCGGATATCCGGTGCCGGATTCACCAAAAATTATCACTGCCACCATGTGACCGGATTGATATTCTGGTACATCACTAGTCGCATTATATTAGAGGTTGTATTGTACTCGAGTAAATACAGTAATAAATATTAAATTAATAACAATTTTGTAATTGTAGCCCATTGTACACTCTTTAATCCATCCATAATTTGCTTGCAAAGTGATCTACGATTTACATTTCATTTTATTTATTTATTTATTATTTTTTTTAAATTATGCTGTCTGTCTAGCAACTTTTGCTGCTTTGATAGCAGCTTCCACCTACTCAATCTAATACTTGTGGCTTGAAATCCTGACTTATTTAGTTTTTGTAGTGGTAGCTCATTTGTATGTCATACTTTCAGATAATGTTGACATGAATGTCACTTTAGGAATCATTGGCAGCCTTTTCCGAAAGAAAAACGAAAATAAAATATAAACAGCAATTATCAATTAAAATAACTCAAGAAAAACATGTGTGAAGACTTTTATTTTTAACGAGACAAAGGAAGGGCTGTTCCAGAAATGTGTAACAATTGTTGTTTTCAGTACTGAAGAGTTCTGGTCCGTATATTATCTGTTTGAAAGTTGTTTTTATTTTAATGCCGTATGGAGTGGATCATGAATAAGTATTACAAGCGGATCCAAGTAGATCATGAATTCAAGAGTTAATAATGAAAGTAATTTTATCAGGACATTGTACTTGTCTTTAACTGCAAATTCTTTATATGAAAAAAATTGTACAATTTCACTCTTTAGAATTTATTTTTCAGATCACTTTCTGTTGATGTTTAAGAACATCAATTGTAAACTTATTTTAATGCCATTTAGTATTTGAGGGTTTGAGCAAAAAAGTATAAGAATATGTGTGACAAAGTTTGGATAAGTTTTGCAGGCATTACATATCTGCAAAATGGACCCAAATTTTGTCTATCTGTATATTTGAACTTCTTAATTCATTAAGTTATTCAAACTTAAGAACTACTAATGAGTCACTAAAATAGTTGAACTTAAAAGTTGTTGAAGCTACTGTTAAAGTAATCTGAAATACCAATTTTAGTAGTGGTTTTTCACTTATAAATATGCAAACAGTAACATTTTTAATGGCTATTTAAAACAGAAAAATTGTTTGTTATTCACTTGTTTCTCTTGATTTGTCTGATTTTTTTTTTGTTTAGTCAAATTGATAGGCCTGTCAAAAACACTGCATTTGGTTTGACAGAGACTCTGATAATATACATGATAGCTTGAAAAATTTAGCATTTATTTGGAAATGATTCCAGAATCGAATATGAAACCGTGTGTTACTGGAATTGATTTTTTTTGTATTGATATTGTTTCACATCAAAATATTTATAGATAGCCTAGAAGATTGATCTGCATGTTTTAGTTTTCAACTATCATCACAGACCATATGAAAATAAAGATATTAGATGATTCATTTTAATCTATTTTTATAGAATTTATTATTGGTATCTGTAATATTTGAATGAACATAATATATTTAGAGGAACAACTTTAACGCAGTATTACTGGACAAGATTTATTCTGAGTACCAGGTGTGTGGGTTACAGAAGTTAAACATTGTTTTATAATGTTAGTTGGCACTGCCAATATTAGTAGTAGGAGTACAAGCATCATTGCGCATGCCACACTCACAGCTTCTCCCTCTTTTATTAGAACACTGAGAGGGAGGTCAATTTAATATTCATGTTCACTCACAATCTTGTTAGTAAATTATTTTACAAGAATAAAACATTGAAAATGTAAACATGTGTGTTGTTAAGCTTGCCGGAAGTCAATCTATGACGATTATTTCTTTGTTTTTCACTTGTCCAATGACTTTTTTCTTTTTCTTGGCCATGATGACCGGACTCAGTCAATTTGAGCTACAACGTTATCCGTCAACTGGCAATCTTTTCTTCATTCATAAGGTTCAACCTTTTTTTTCTTTTTCTTCTCTCCGTTCATAAGGTTTGAACTTTTTTCTTTCTTTTCTCCATTCATAAGGTTCAACCTTTTTTTTCTTTGTTCACCCAAAGAACAGGTCTGCCAACAAGTTTGACCTTTTCTTTCTATCAGTTATAGTGCCCAGGAAATATGTTGCTCCGTCATCTGCATCCTATACAACGTCAATATTGTGGCTACGGCAACAAATTGCAAAATGTTTTGACTTACCGCAGTTGCGGCACACTTTCACTCCTGTGGGGGTCTCTACCGCATTTGTTGCACTTATATTGTCTACCTCCCCCGCCTCCATGACAAGCAGAGGCTTGACAAAACCCATGATGTCCGTTGTGTTGTCCACTCTGCTTGAACCCCCGATTCTGATGACCACCAGCATTGACATAGGTGCTGCCTGTGGAACCATCTTGCACTGCGTTGAGAGCCTAAGATCACTGCTCTGACATTTGCTGCTTTAGCTGGTCATGCTGATGAGGCATTGTAGTGGCAACATTCAATGTAAGATCTGGAGTTGCAATTTTTCCAACAACTCCCTGTCCCTTAAACCCACCACCAGTCTAACACGTATTGAACATTCCTTAACCAGAAAGTATGTGTGTTCCGCTAGGTCGTACAGTGCACACATGTATGTTTCAACATTTTTGCCTTGCTGCTGACAACGCTGGTAAAAAAACAGCTCTCTCTCTCTCTCCCTCTCCCTCTCGGATTACATTCACTTTCGGCATAAAATGTTCATTAAACATACATATGACATTGTCAAACATAGTTTCTGGTTGGTCTGGTCCTGTGTGTACAGTGAAAGTGCTATGAATTTGTTCGGCGTCAGCACCCATATAGTAAAACAAAGCACTAACCTGTACTTCAAAGGAGTCTCTGATGCAGTCCAAGAATGTAGAAAAGGTTACCTCCATGCAGGACAAAGTTCCAGATTTGTAAAATTGAAATCCATTGGTGGTTTATAAGCCATCTGTCTTTTTTTTCTTCTTTTTCTTCAGTTTTTGCTAACCATTTTTTCTTCTTTCTTTTTTTTCTTTCTTTTTTTTCGTCTTTCTTTTTTTTTCTTCTTTCTTTTTTACCACTGCCACCATGTACTATTTGGGTGAATATAATATATATTTAGTGGAACAACTTAAACGCAGGACAGGATTTATTTTGTGTAACAGGTGTGTGTTACAGAAGTTAAACATCGTTTTATAGTGATAGTTGGCATTGCCAATATTCCTAATATTCGTAGCCAGCATCATTGCGCATGCCCTAATCATGCCTTCTGCTGACGATCTCATTACACTCTTGTTTCCTCAGGTGGTGAGAAAAAGAAGAAAACATGGATGACAATTTTTGATAGTATTGTCATATTCATCAGTGCAATGTCTTTCATTTTGTGTCTGCGGTCAATTTGGAGGGCACACCGTCTAAAAAAGGTACAGAATTTTTTACATTTATCTATAGTATGTATGTACGTTCTTAAGTTGAAATTATTTTCTCTGTGCTTTTATTCATCGGTTATTGCCCCAAATAAAAAAAAAACCAGGGCACAAAGGAAGCCAAAAGACAGTTGAAGATAAAAATTGACTTTGTTAATTTGGATTAAATCACATTCCGGCATTGAAATTGTAAATATATAAAAATAACATAGAATAGGACTGTTGATTTCAAAACTGAAATCAATAAATCTAGCTATTACCCCATCATCTACTTTTTGATTAAAAGTATTAGTCCAGCGATGCTGTTTAAGTGCTATGATGGGTTCAGCACGGCTGTTCCAGCGCCGCTACCAAATCTAAGGACCATGATGATAATCTTTTACGGTTTCCTTTTCCAGCCTCATTATGTACTCACTAATCTGTTCATGTTATTTATTATATAAAATGTTATTACACTGTTTTCACACTACAAGTCCTTGTCAATATTCTTCTTAATGCCCTTTTGAAATCAGCAACCACTCTTTCTCCCTTCACTTTATACTGATACATATGGACTTGGGCGAGTAACAAAATCCTCTCTCCTGCGCCTGCCTAATACTATTGATACTACTATTACATTCATTCATAAACAAAACAAAAATCACTTACAATAATTGTTCTTATAGATGTTTAAAATAATGTTATACTACAGAAATTAAAATGGTAAATTTCTTTTATATCTAAATTTTAGGACAATTTGTCTTTTCTATTTAATTTTGTTATAGATTTTGAATTTTACAGTGATTTAATTTCTGTAGTAAAAGTCTTTGAAATTTGATTTTAAAAAATCAAATTTCAAAGACTTTTACTACAGAAATTAAATTTTTATAGCTACATTTTAGGACAATGTTGTATATGTTTAATATTCAAATGACTAAATAACATTCTTTCCCTTATAAATTTAAACACAATTTTTCTATCGATTCTGTTAATTAAAAAATATTAGCAAAAACAAACTGCATATAGCACGAATTGCTCACACTCAGTGTATTCAAAGGGTACGTCTTGGCTAGCTTTGTTAGTCTTGTGAAACTATATACTTGCGGTGCTGGAATGGCCTATGCTGAATAATCTGCTGCTGGAATGGCCTGTGTTGAACCGCTGGCAATGAAACATACCTAACCCCATTTATTCATTCTATCGTATTCAGCAAACTCTCCAATCATTTTCAATTATGTGGAATTATGGATCCTCTTCATTTCGGTCCCTCTGTCATATATACCTATGCATGTTATGTATTCTCTTGGTTAGTCAGTTTAATCACTTTTATAACTGTTAAGAAATCTTTTTAGTATTTAGTTGTGATTTTTAGTTGCTATGCTATGGGGTCACCCTTTGAGAAAAAAGTAGTGCAATCTGATATGACCAGAATGAACATTAAATTCAAAAGCCAGATTGCACCCAGATCTTTATGCATTTGCATATAAATAAATAAGGGAATCTACTCTATAATTAGCTTTTAATAGAGAAATTGTTTTGTTTTTTTTGGTGGGTGAGCAGACTCTACAGTATTCTTATCAAGTTGCAAATCACCTGGATTTTTTTTGCATTCTTTAAGTCAGTACATTTTAGGGGGTACCTTAATGCAATATATCTGGCTACAATGCACCGTTTTGTCTACTTAAAGGTCGCAAACAGATAAACAGAATGAGACTTTTAGTATTATGTAAATTGAAATAAGCTCAAAAGAAACAAATTGTTTTCATTAAGAACTGTAATTTTTTAAAATTTTAAATAAATCATAGAGACCCTGTTCAATGTTTGACATTCTTTTCTTAATGAAAACAATTTTTTTCTGAGCTTATTTCAATAGAAACTAAAATCACAACAATATTAATTTTTAGTTCTTTTCTTTATGAAGTTCTTCATTTAAATAATATTAAATTAACTTGATTTTTAGCAGTTTTTACTAATTTTTCATACAAAAAACTCAAACAATTATACCATTAATATTGCTTTATACAAATACAGTGATCTTTTATTTAAAACCAGCATGACTCAAAAATGATTTTTAGGAATTTAAGTTATACTATGTAGTTATTTACTAAGAATAGCTTAGTTTTGGCACAAGGCCACATGTAAGTGAAGATTGAACTCACTACTCAGTAGTAATGACCTGAGAGACCAGCTTGCTAAGCATTACACCATGAGGAGGCACCTAAGTTATACAATAATTTATAAAAGTCAAGATTGTCCTTCTTTTCTAAGTTCACCATTTGATGGTAGGGAGTGTGATTGAAATTCTGGCATTTTTTAATGCCTTTTTCTATAAAGCTTGTAGATTGAATCATACTGAATTTCACTTTATTTCGATCTATCAACTTCTTAGTCTCATAAACAACTCTGCTACATGTGGCTGTTGTGGATTATGTAGCCATAGTTTACCATATGCATCATGGTGAGTTTTCACTTGCTATCAATAGTAAAGGTAAAGAATTGGTTTTGTTTGTTGAAGTCAAATTTTGTGGCTGGTCTAACAATGTAAGACAAAAGTTGCTTTATGCCAGATATGGGTTACAGCAAGTAAACAATTCCAGTGATAAGCAAAAATGTTTAATAAGATATTGTTTTTGTGGTAGTTATGCATTTTGTTGTAAACAGTATTAAAGTTTATATTGTTTGCTTATTGAAAAATCTGTTTAATCTTTTTGATTTTTTTTTTTGTGTGTTTGTATAATAAATGTATAAATGATGAAAACATACCAAACATATGGAAAACAACAATAGTAATTCCAATACATAAAAAAGGTTCAATACATTTACCCAATAATTATAGACCAGTTTCTCTGACATGTATCTTATGTAAAGGTTTTCAAAAATCTTTTCGGAATCACATACTACATTTTATGAAAAATAAAATAATTTGCAATCAACATGTATTCGTCCAAGGTAAATCAATATTGTCGAATCTTTTGGAAAGTATTGATATTATCAATGAATACTTAACAGAGGGCAACAGCGCTGATATTTTGTATTTGGAAGGCTTTCGATAACAAAATGAAAAATTTAGGAATTTCTAATAATATAATAAATATTATCAAAGAACTTTTGTCAAACAGCACTATAAGAGTAACGGTTGGTAGTGCAATTACATAATGTACCCTCTGGTGTTCCTCAGGGTTCAGTATTGGGACCACTGTTATTTCTAATATTTATAAATGATCTACCAGAAAGAATAAGATCATTTGTTGAATTATTTGCGGACAATGTTAAATTACTTGTCGGACCATCATTACAAGATATAGTACAAATAGATCTAAATTGTTTGTCAAAGTCGGAAGAAACTTGGAAATTAAAATGTAGAGAAGTGCAAAGTACTACATGTCAGTTCCAAAAATACTAAGTTTGAATATAAATTAAACAATAAGGGATTCAAAAAGATAATTGAAGAAAGTGATTTAGTAGTTTTTAATAATTCCTTTAATTTTAATAATCATATTTCATCAATTTTGTCAAAACGAATCAGAAAATTGGTTGGATGATTAGAAATATTCTCTCAAGGGATACATATGTTATTGGTAGAATATACAAGGCATTGATTACTCTGTAGAATACTGTACTCGGGATTGGGTGCCGGTAGCTATGAATAGGAACTGGAGTTTAATCTTAAAACTAGAGAGCGTACAACGAAAAGTAACCAAACTAATTAAGGGAATAAAAGATCTTATTTATAAAGAAAGATTGGAGTCCTTGGGTTTAACAACTTTGCTAGAGGGGGGGGGTAATTGAGACTTTCAAAATAATTAATGGAATTTCTAAATATAGTACACTATTCTTTAATATCTCTCCTCGAAATGGAAATCTATTGACAAGACAGATTGCGAAAACTAAAACTACTAAACAATTAAATTTTTTTTTTTCTAATAGAGTAATATATTTTTGGAATAAGTTGCCTAGTCATGTTAAAGATAGCAATAGTGTACAAAGTTTTAAACATAATTTAGATAATTTAAAAAATTATGGAAAAAAATGAGATTACAAGGACATTTTTTGAATCTGTCAGGAGATTTTCAAGAGAGTTTGATCTGTGAATTGTGCTAAATTGTAGATGTTGTTTGTATTTATGTACATTTGAATGTTTTTTATGAATTTTGTATTTGTTTAGAAGTTGATGTGTAAATATTGTGTATAATTTGGAGATGCCCAAAGAGGCATAATAAAATAATAATAATTACATAAAATTGTTCAAGGGTCTTAGTTGAAAGATACAAATTTTCTAACCAGTGCCAGGTAAAGTTTTTATCTGCATGTTGACCAATGATTTCAACAAAATTTCTCTATTTCTTTTCCTTTCCAGGAAACAATAGCATTCTTTAAGAACCAATATAGAAGAAAACTGCTTTGGTATGATGAATTGGAGTTTCTGAATATGTGGTTTATCTTGATTGTTATAAATGATTTTATAACAATTATTGGTTCCTGCCTCAAGATTCAGCTGGAGACAAGAGTAAGTCACAAACAGCACATGATTCTGGGATATTTTTATTTATTTATTTTTAATTTTAATGTTTGTTTTATATATAAAATCTTTGTGCATTTATTTACTTTTATTCATCATTCATTTGCATGACCAAGCATGTATGATTTACCCTCAATTTTAAGAATTTTGTGATTTTATGTATTTTATTTTAAAAATCTTTTTTCACTCACCAATTTTGATCAACTGATTTACAATGCTAATTACTAACTTAATTTTTAATACTGATACATAGTTTGAATATAAGCTTCAAGAATTTTTTTATGATCTAATACTGTTTAAAAAATTCCAAAAATGTGTAGATTAATTTCTAAAAAAAATAAGAGATGGTCTAATTTTATGGATAATGAATTTTTTTATGTTTAAGCCCAATTTTTAATAATCACTTGACTGTTAATTTTCATTATTTTTGATTCTGTAACATATCTTCATACATAGGGTTGTTCATTTCTGTAGAGCCTAGTGTAATGAATTTTGAGAATGAGGCCAAATTTATTGATGATTAGGAGGCTTAGGCATCTAAACTATATAATACACAGTATGTCTTGGTTGTTTGCTTGGTTTGTCCATCGAGCAGAAAGAAAGACAACGTCTGACCTTCCCCACTCGATCTGACTTCACCTTCTCCACTGATACCCAACCCAGACTGCCACTAATGTCGCATAAAGGAGAGAAAAAAGACAACTTTTGACCTTCCCCAACCCCGTCACACAAATTTTGTACATCAACTGTAAAAATGAAATGAATTAGACAAAAACATTTCAGTAGTCAATAAACTTGCTTTTAATAAGGACATAACAATATATCAATTTCATATGTGCATTTTTGACTAGTTGATAATATTTCATATTATTGTATTGTTTCAAAATTATTTCAATTCTGCCACTTTATCTCAAAATAGCTCTACCTGAAGTTTACCTGTTTTTTGTTCTATTAAAAAAAACAAAGAAATTTGATTCTTGTTCACAGTTTGAGATAATCTGATAAAAAAATTAATTTTGGAAGGTTATTTGATAAATACCTCAACAAACTTTTAGATGTGAGATGAATTTTACATAAATGTTAAAAGAATATAGTTTGTATTTATTCGTAATGCTGATATTTGAATTACCCAAAGATTATCTTCTTCTAGGATAATATGCAATATCTTCATTGATGCATGCAAATTTGGTAGAACACACTTTTAAATAAATTTTATATTTAAATTAGATTTGGTACATTACACTTAGAAGTGTTATTTTTATGTTGTTGAAACACAGAATTTCTGGTGTCAAACCATCATTTATTCATACTTACGAAAATTTGTCCATATAATTTCATGCTGGTTTTCCAAAATTTCCAATTGAGTATAAATATTGTGTATAGTTTAAAAACGTGCATCCTACAACACAAAAGAAACATTAAAATAAATCCTATATAACTTTATAAGATAGCAGGTCTGAAGACCTCATGGTAATATAAACGATTTTGACATGTCAATTATTGACTTATCTCCCTTTAAATTTATTTTTTTATTTTGAATTTCCAATATACAGGCCCTCCCCGGTTAACATTATAATTAGGTTCCTGAAAACAACGAGTTTAAGTGAAACAGATTTTACCATAGAAACAATTATATAAATAGAGGTTATGTTCCTTTGCTACACAAAAAAAATAGCCAAAACAAGCCAAAAAGACACTAAAATGGTCAAAATGGCTCACTAATTTAGTGTTTTTCACATACAAATAAGATAAATAAACACAAAAAATATTTATTATACTTAACAGTTCGCCCCACTTCTTCCCCATCCAACAACTCATAGGCCCTTCTATGGCAACAAGTTTTGAAATTCAATTTCAAAGTGTACAAATTTTGCGATTACAACTAATTAAAATGAAAAAAATATCTTTTTTTTTTTTTTTAAATTTTTAAATTTATTATTTTTTTTATGTAACATCCAAATCCAGCAGGACCATTTTTTTCCTACACATAACGGTAATGTCTATTCAGAAAATAACTTAATTTGCAATTCCACCAACAATATTTTTATTAGTTTTAGTTTTTCACCCTTGCCATAAAAAAAGTGACAATGACATTTAAGTAATTTTGCAATTGCTTTGTAACTTACATAATATCAAAAACATGTTGCTTAGCATTTTCTTATATTTAATACTACCTGAATAATAAACTAAACTAAAGGTAAAATTAAGTAAAAATACGAAAGAAATTTTTTAAAAAGACCCCATTCCATTACATAGATGGTGTGAATTGACTATCATCACTAATATATATATATTTTTTTTTTTTTATAAATATTGAAAACTGTTCCACAAGATGATAGCATATATAAAATACATGGATATACAGTGATACTTTGGGTTTTATTTTTTTTATTTCAGCTTTTTAAATTTTAAATAACCGTAATTTAGACATGAGACTAAAAATTAATTATTCTCAAAAATTAAAGATTTCACTAAAAATAAGGGAAGTAACTCTTCTGAAAATGAGAGATTTCTAAAACGATTTCTGAAACAACGTTAATCGAGAAGTGCCTGTATACAGCTGATATATACGCCCGATTCGTCACAAAATTATGGTCAGATTCTGCAAGACTGGTTTGACTTAACTATATCCTAAAGAACATGGTGTATGGTACAAAACCACTATATAAGAATTGAAAACCAGAATAGAAGAAAAAGTTGCCATCATCAATGTTGAACTTTCTCAAAATATGTGCAGATCAGTAGCTTGCTGACTGAATAAATTCACCAAAATGGATGGCAGTCACATTGAACCTTACATGTAATACATTGCATATGTC
>VCCN01005046.1:857820-869319 GCA_006491835.1 Architeuthis dux | reverse complement strand
TAATTTACCCTTTCCACAAGTTCATTCATCCAGATTTACCCCAAACAAAAAATAATTTTGTATAGTTTGTTAAATTTCATTGTAACTGAACTCATAAAACAAAACCAAAGTGATATTTTCTTATTTAGAGATATTTGTTTCATCAGTTATTAAATATTTTTTATTTTATCACCAGGTTAATATAACAAAAAGAAGTGAAAACTTTAGCTTAGCAGAAGCCAAGTTATTTCTGGCAAAAATAAAAGTTCTGCAAATTTTCTCCCAGAAGATATTTTCCTAATTAATTTTAATGAATTGGGATAGGTTTGAAAAAAAATCATTAAAATAGGGTATTTAGTAAATTTTATACATTTTTCACATATGTGGCAGGGGTCTGAAGCTTTAAAAATATATACTATTTTCATCGAAGCTGACTTCATATATAGAGAAAAACTCCAATCATGGCCGCTGCTGGCCATTTGGGTGCCCTAAGTATAATTGCTTTGCAGTGCTTGGATATGGGAAAACGTGGTCTGTACTGTTTTTGTGGAAAGGACCTGGATCAGTTCATTTTGCCTTTACTGTCTAAGATAGTGTGTCCAGATGATTTTCCATCACAGGGTCAAACTTGGCATTGAGCACAACTTCAAGAAATTCCTATTGTCTGGCTCATAGAAACACTGAGAAGCGTCCCTTAAAAGACAGATTTTTGAGGTGAGGAAGAGGGAGAGACATTAAGCATTTGAGGACATCTCGCCACATTTTCTCTTCTGCCTCTAGTAATGTCAACTCTGGTTTGTCTATTGTCATGTTCTTCTTTAGGCATCTCTCCAGTTCCCTCCAACTGACCATGCATTTTGTATGGTCTGAGCTACATTCATGGGACCCCTTGTTTATGTTTGTCTAAACCAGTGGTTCCCAACCTTTTTTGCTCCGTGCCCCACCTTGAATGCTTACTATAAAATAAAGTTCCTTAATTATATATAATGTGGCACATCTCCTATGCTATTGCATATGTATAATTAAATTCATGCCCATAAACCAAATCTTGTGCTTTTGCACTTTGATCAATTCCCCTTACTATAATAAAACAAATTTAGTGTTGAAAAAGTATTATAATAGATTCAGAAATTTACCAAAATTCAGGTTGAAGATCCAAACGCAATGCAAGGCAAGGAAGTGAGGTTGTCACTTTCATAATAGACTGGTGAGGACTCATATTGTGAAAATAACAATATATAGATTACAAATACAAAGTCTGGAGTTGACTTTGTTTTCCTACTGTAACAAGAACAATCCTCACCAAAATTAGGGGTGTAAACCAATATGTAAAATCCCCATTCTCCTACCGTGATTTGAACTCTCAACCAACTGATTGCCAAACAGCTGTCTTACAGACTGAGCTAAATTGACAAGTCTTAGATATTAATGAAAATGTATCCTACAGATATGCACAGCTATTTCATTCTAATAGATAAATACATTTATACAAAAGAATATATATTTTCATAATTTATTATTGAAAGAATTGCTGACTTGACGAAAGCCACTCGGCGACCGATCGTAAGTGTGACCTGAGCTTAGCTTTATAGAAATGAATCAGTCAAAACATCAAATATTAATGATATAAAAACAAATATCAAAATGTTATACTATAAAACTTGTATTCCCTTTTTTGATACATCCTTTTTCTTGCACCTTACTTACCTTTCTTCATTTTATGGTGGATCCTTTTTTTCTAAATTTGGGGGATTTAATTGCTGCATACAGGGAATGTGTAAATCATACAGGGTTTATTTTCTATGAATGAATTTTGGTTAACAATCAAAATTTTCTTTCCATTTTTATCTCTCAAACTTGAATTGATATTTGCTCTATGCAGTTTCCAGACATAAGATGATTGAAGCATTTTCAGGATTAAAACATGTGTCTTGATCCAATTATATGACTAGGGTCTTCTTTTTTTTTCTCTTATTCTTTTATTGGAACTCCAAGATAGAATTAAAAATGTAAAGACAATATGTTTGTTTTTTGTTTAACTCCCTTATTGAGTGATTCATTAGGGTACCTTTTAATGATGCACAAACTTTGTTGGCTTTTCATCACAAAGTGTGTCTAGGATACTTTTTGGCTCCTTATGTAATTTTGGCCCCCTTTTAGTATTCTTTTCCATTTGCATTTATTGAGTGTTTCTAGCTGAATAGCTTTCTCCTTTTGGTTTTGAAGTTAGTTGTTTATATTAGAAGTTAGATTGATGATCTTCATTTGTTTGAGATCAGTAATGAATTGTGAACTTTATGGTCTTCAGAATAATTCCTTAGTTTTGAATGGTTAGGTTTGACACACAAAACTATTAGTTGTAGTTTAAACTCAGATGTGCATTATAAAGATGAAAAATTGAAAGACTTGAAGAATCTATGAATATGCAAAAGTTTGTAAAAAGAAAAAGAAAACTTTAATAAGAAATAAGATTTTAGCAGTAATCAACTTAGTCTCACTGACATAAGCTAAAATCAGTGTTAGCCAAAAAATTGAAAATATTTATACACTAATCACACCAGTTTTTAGCAGCTTTAATGGCATTCATAAAACAAGATTATTTTGAGAAATTGTGTAATTAAAAGTAACTTCTGGTGTTGACTGGTCTTTATTTATACACTAATTAATCCCTGTGAACAAATTCAGATATATTTAAATTTCTGTGAGATGATTTTAAGAAAAACTATTGAATTCATTTTGGTGGAAGAGTCCATTGTTTTAAATGGTGGGTAGGAGATATTTTATCAGCAAAATTGTTACCTTTAAATGGAAGAGTCCATTGTTACGAACAGAGAAACAAAGAAATTACTGTACATTGTATAAGTAGATAATAAAAAATGTTTTTAAAAATAAGGATTTTGCTCAATAATATACATTTGATATTGATCAATGTTTTGAAATTTTATTTATGAATGAGTGTTGAAGCCTGGAGCACAGATAGATGTCAGTGGACATAAAAAATTTCTTGACAGACTTTTTGATGAACAACCAACATAGATCATTGTCAAAGGTACACCAGTAATCAAGTTAATGGGCTTGGGTTCATTTAATTATATCAAGAAAGGTATAATAAATTTACATAAAATTGTTTGATTATTATATCTTGAAGGGCTATTCAAGCAGAATAATTAAGCTTTATAGGTAAGAGAATTGAAAAATAACTGACCCTATCTATTTTATATTTCTTGTACTTTAAATGAAAATTAATTAAATTCTCTTTATTTTAGTTAACAGCATAATGTTTTACATATATATATATGTGTGTGTGTGTGTTTGTGTGTGTGTGTGTTATGCCAAATCAGTGGAATTGCCTAATTGGCAAAATTTACTTATTTGATTTCACAAACCTTTGATTTTAAAAAAGAAAAAAAAAAAGTTTTATATCCTTGATTTGATTAAATGAACTTTTGATCAAATTAAAACTATGCATTCATTTATATTTTGTAAAAAAAAAAGTTAAAATTTCGCCAATTAGGCAATTTCACTGATTCGGCGTAGCATATACATAGCTTTAATATATATATATATATATTCTTTCCCAAAAAGGTTACTAATTTGGTTCATTTATTTGTAATGTATGGTTCAAGTCAAGGTGGATTGTACTTACAAGGTGGGAGAGCAATTGAGTGAAGATATATTCAATCTGTTTCTTTTCTTTTTTTTCTTCTTTTCCTTATACTTTCATATTAAAAATATTCAGAGCTTATGTTTTCAGGATAACGTTAAACTTGGCAAACCATCTGAGAATAGTTTGCCAACTCCATGAAAAGCAGCTAATCCTAAAGTCTGAAAACAAATTTGAATTGCAAGGAATTTGTCTCAAATAAATGCATGCTGTCATCTGTTAAATCTCATTTCAAATTAGTTATCTGCTTGAAAGAAAAATGTTTAATTCTTCCAAATATTACTAAAATCCCCCATCTTTACATTGCATTTATTTCCTCTTTTATATAGAGATATTATTTACAAAGTAATTTAATTTAAAGGGTTGCTTCCTCTCCTTATAATATTAATGTCAGGTGCAGTACATGCATCAAGTTAATATCTTATGTGAAGGCACTTTATTTAGCGTTTTGTCTTCAAATTAACTATTTTCAGTTTCATAGAAACTATGTCCAGATCATGCATTGTATAGGTTACAAGGTTGCAATTTCAATTCATGTTTAATTAAGTGTTGCTAAAAGTGAGAAAATATATTTTTTGGCCACTTGATCCTCTATTTGAAAATCTGTCCACATGTGGTTTATTGAAAATATGAAGGAAGCAAACTGTTGACACTGAAACAGAGAATTGCTTCTTTACTCACATAATTTAGTTAAAATTTGGACGGTTGCTTCCCATTTTTTCAATTACACACTCCATATGAATAGCTAAATGCAGTATATTTAGGTACTTGGAATTGCATGAGTAAATCAGTTAATAAAAAGGTCAGTAATTATGTTTCTAAAAATGATTAGTATTTATTTTTATTTAAGTTGTTGGTGCTTGTTGTTAATGTGAGCAGAGTTGCTGCCCTTGGACTGACTTGCCGGAATGTACTGGTGGATATTATTTTATTTAACTGTGGATCAACCCAATAAAGATGTTTGGTGCCATAGTCAATAGATAAGCCATTGGGATAACCTAAATCACTAGAAACAATTGCTTTTCGGCAGGTTACATCCAAATAAGCATGTTCAATTTTGGCAGGTTTTACCCCAGTCAGTCCAAAACAAATCCTTTCTTTGGAAATATAGCCACTGCTCGAGGTACATCTAAATTTTCAGCCACAAATGTACAATGACTAGTTCCATCAATTCTAGCAACTTCAATTACATCACGGCCAGTGTCAGTCCAGTAAATATTTTGGGCCATTATGGATAATGCAAGTGACTGCATACTCTTTCAACACAATTACCAGTGAATTTATGACTCGTTTTGGACTGAGATTTTGCTCATTCTAAAAGGTCACTTTTTTTCCTCATACTGTTGACATCATCCTGAATAATTTGAATATCAAATCAAACAATCAGGCGGTGAAATGCAAAATGTTTGTTTTGAAAATAATCATTATGTTGCTATAAGGGGGGGGGATGATAAACAGTTTAAAATGTTTTAAATTGGGAAAAACATCAGAGATATTTAGGTACTTGAGATTGCATGAGTAAATCAGTTAATAAAAAGGTCAGTAATTATGTTTCTAAAAATGATTAGTATTTATTTTTCATTTCCAACCACTATCTGGAGTTGATTATTAATGACGTGTCTTAAAAAATAGAATATAAATTTAAAGCTCTTAATATTTATTAATTCAAAAATATTTAATAAGTTTAATACTTAATTACTTTGGAAACTTATGTATCTTTTTAAATTTGGGGAGGGAGGAATTTGATTTATAAATAAAGTAAACAAACATTGACTCAATATTTTATTAATTTTGTCTAATTTTTTCCTTCATCTTAATTTTTAGTTGTTTTTATCACAACTTCAACTTAGGCCGTCATTTACGGCTACAAACAAAAACAAACGAAAATAAAAAATTTTAAAAAGTGATCTTTTGGAATGAGCGAAATCTTGGTCCAAAACAAGTTATTCATACTTCAATCTACATTGGGTAAGCAATTGTCTCACCATAAAGAATCACTGTTTTAGAAAGTACTCTCGTGAATTTGTGAAAATTGAATTGAAATAACGGGTTTGAATTTCAATGTCTGCTGGCTTCATTGGTTTTTACATATTTAAGCTATGTACAGATGTAAGCATTTACTAAGCTTAGCTTCATCTGGCACAGAACTACAAGTGTGGGGCACCCAGTGAGGAATGAACTCAATACACAGTAGTAATGATCTGCTAAACAAGCTTACTAACCATTACCCCAGGTGCCCAGCTATAGCTTGAATGAATCAAATTGTTTTATGTATTGGTTAATTTTTATTTCAGTTTGTATAGTTCTTCCATTGTAGTTTTACATTTTCCAAATCTAGTATCATTGAAAAATGTAATAAAACAAATCTATTGGTTTTTCATTTCTCTTTGAAATTGTTAACAGTTTCTCATTTTTAATCTTTATTTTATCAGCATCTGCAAAGTACATCAGAAAATTATGATTTCTGTGCCATAATGCTGGGTACTGGTAACCTGCTTGGATGGCTTGGTGTACTTCGTTATGTTGGCTTTTTCAAAAATTACAATGTAAGTATTATAAGTGCATTTGTTATGTAACATCATATTTATGATTTGTAATATTCTTTAAAACCATTGATATTATTGTTTGTGGAGTTAGTATTAAGCATCTTAGTCATTGTCTTTAATGGCCAATTTCCATGATACCATTTTTTTGGAAATTGGGAAAAACATCCTTAAATGAGAGATTTATAAATTTATAAATTTTGACTTAATTATTTCTTCCATTTTGTTGTAAAACGGCCTACTTGCAGCATTTTCATTAAGTTTTACCAAATCTTTGAGATTTAATTTTTAGTCTTTTTAAAAAAATTTTCTTTTGTTCTGCTTTTACTTTCAGATCTTGATTCTGACCTTGAAACGTGCCTTTCCAAATGTTATTCGTTTTCTAATTTGTGCTGTGCTGATGTACTTCGGCTTTGTCTTTTGTGGATGGGTTATCCTGGGTCCTTACCACATCAAAGTGAGTTACTCTACACTTCAGCAGTAGATAGTAATAAATTTAATAACTGATAAGTAACTGGTTAAATAGTTTTTGTTGTTGTTTTACTTGCCTTATATTTTAAGTATTTAAAAAATTTCACAATAAAGAAAATCTAGTTATTAGGGAAAAGGTATTGTGTGCTGTTTTCATCAGGAAAATACTACATCTCTATATTAAGTTTACTCTTTAATAAATCATGCTCATGAAAATCATTTTGGAACTATTTTGGCAATATACAACTGTCTACATTAGGAAGCTACTTTCCTACTGTATATTTCTTACATTAACTTTGATTTGTGTGTGTGTGTGTGTGTGTGTGTGTGTGTGTGTATATATATACAAGGGTTTATTGCCGAACACAGTTATTAGCTGAATTTTGATCTGAGATTTTCACTGTATAATGTTTAATCCATGTGAATAATGGAGAAGTGTTGGGTTAAGTGCATTTACAAGGAAGTTGATTGTTGAAAAATATTTGTTGTGTAAAATAAATCTTTTTTTCATTATTAGGCTACATTGATGAACCTATGTATATATATTTTAACTTAAAGAAAGCAACTTTACTGAGAAGATGTTTGCATACATTAAATTAGATAAATTTCATTACAATGAAAATATTTTGGAAAACAAATCAAGCTAGATCAACATATGCAAAATTAATAATAATTTTAGCCAATTGCTAACAATTATTGATTTCATTTTAGGCAAAATAAGAAATTTTATATTTTGAGTTTTTATTTTATCTACATCCTGTGACTAAAGTAAATGAAAGAATTTCACAATTACTTTAGTAATTTGTTAAAACTCAATTAAATGTAAAAAAATTGTCTACATGCTATAATCTTTTTGTGACACTTTTGAAATTTCAAACGGGACTTTAGTCACTTTTTTTAATCATTTGCCCAGGGTACCTCAAAATTTACACATTTCTTACAACTGAAAAATGACTCTTAGATTTTTGTTATAATTCAAAAGCAAAGGCAGGGAAAGATTATTTTTCATGTGGTACTCGGACAACTTCTGATACAAATGTATGGTCATTTGTTATAAGTGTATAATGAATATAGTGAAATATGCAAATGAGAATCTTAATTTTTTTTTTTTATTATTACTTTATATTTTCTAATTTATAATTCTTGTCCTTCTAAAATTTCAGTTTCGGAAGCTGAGTACAACATCTGAATGTTTGTTCTCTTTGATCAATGGAGATGACATGTATGTGACATTTTCTGCTCTACAAACCAGGAACGCATTCATCTGGGTCTATTCACGTGTCTACCTCTATGCTTTCATTGGCCTCTTCATTTATGTAGTCCTGAGTTTATTCATTGCTGTCATCATGGATTCCTATGAGACCATTAAAGTAAGAACAGAACTTTTCTCTTAATTTGCCTTTAATAATCAGGGAAAATGAGTATCAGATGGGTTATCATCTTTTTTTTTTCCACAAGACAATTTTTCTTTCTAAATACATTTTTACCAAAACAGATTCACAAAGCTGCCTTGATGTTTCCCTCTCATGATCTGAGACGCAATAGTTATTTGCACCAAGTAAATATGAAATTCATAAATATAAAGCTGGCTAAATTGATTTAAAATCTTAAGTCAGCTGACAATTTTGAACATTAAAAGCTCAACATCTAAATATTAAAGATTCTCTACATTCATTTTTTAGAGCAGTTTGGCTGTTGACCAATATCGCTGAAGAATTTGTTCATTTAAATAGTTCTGATTGTATTAATAAGTAGCAATAATGTTAATGTTTAATCAGGCTGGAGCACATTATAGAGACTAGTGGCACTGTTGATTATTCAGAAGCTCATGGAACATTGCCTAACACCTGAACCATTTTTCAGCATGTGATATTAATATGGTTTTTCATTATTTTGTTGCCTGATGCAAAATTGATACCATTGCTAGTTAAAGTGACCCTCGTGTTTTGGTTTTTAAATCTAGCATTATTCTTAGTTCAGTTATTTTTAATGAGCCTCAACTTATGCAGAAGTAAGGATTGTATTGTAGCTTTTGATGTCTTCAGTCCAATGCTCTAGTTCAAACTTAATATATCTTTCTAATTTCAGCATTACTATGAGCATGGCTTTCCAAAAAGTGAACTGTTTTCATTTGTTGAAGAATGCACTGATCCACCAAATTCTGCCATTTATCGACAAGAACTCCCTGGCTGGGACTGTAGTACTGTTTTTTGTTTCTGTTGTCAACGGTAGGTATCATAAATAAGTTGGGTTTTTTTTGTTTTGTTTTGTTTTTTTTTTTTTGCTTCTAAATTTATATTTAGAATTACAGCCCTTATTTTAGCCAGGCCCACTCTGTACCTGATATAAAATGGCAATAATCTTCTGATTCCATCTTTCATGGCAGGAAAAAGGTTAAATGTGATAGGGCTCTTGACTGCTATGAGTATGTTGTTCATTAGAATACAATTGTGTTTTTTGATCTTTCATTCTTTCTGTAGTGTTATCATGTGACCAAGTAAAGATATGAGGCTGAAAATGATGTTGGTAGCTTTCTGTTGAAAAACAGTGAATGCAAGCGGCTTGAGAATTTTGTGAAATGAGGTTTTTGCAATCTGATTAGAGAAAATGTTTATGAAGCAAAAGATCACTCTTTGATTGTTAAAAAAAATTGTTTTTTGTCAAGAGCTGCTGTGTTTATAGCAAGCTCTATTTTTATCCAAGGAATTTCCAGTACTTATCTATTGATGTTTCTACAGTTTTTCACATTTTTATTTATTTTATTTATTTTTAAGGAATAATCCTGATGTTCCAGATGAGACAACTCGCTTGATAGGCTGAGCTGATGACCGGAAAGTTTGTCAAGGTTCTAACCATACGAATACAGATCGCTCTTCCAATTTTTTCATCTGTTACAAGATGAAAGGTGGAGAAAGAACATTTTACATATACTGAGGACGATTCCTGAGTCAAGACAGCAATCTCATCAATAATTGAATTATTTTCTCTGAAATTTTTAATTCTTTCAAGATGAAAGACGTACAAAAAAGGTGAAAAAATAATGGACCAATACTAGCTGAGTGACTATGAAGGAAAATTCCTTCCCTCCCATTGTTCTAATATTTCTCTATTTCATATCATTATTATTGTATTTATTTTAATATTCATGGTCTTTTCAACATTGTAGGAAGTAAACGCTAAATAACTACACAAGCCCAAATGAAGATTATAGCCAAAAATTAAATTGAAATTCTTTTTTTTTTTTTTACATAAAACAATATGACAGTTTGCATGATGTTCATCCATGAATGATCTTCATTGCTGTTTTGAAAGCTGCCTTACATGAAGAGCTACTGTTGTCCTGGTCTGCATAGAATTTAAAAATTTTCTTTTTAAATATTAATTATATTTTTTGACCTTTGTGATGATTTATTATTAAAGATTAAATGTAATGTAAGTTGCATGTTGGTTTCTAATTCATCTAAGACAAATTAAGTATTCAAAAAACATGTTTTAAATTTTAATAATAACAAAGAAAAAGCTTGTTTTAGATAGTGCCTCATAACCCGAGCAGCCTTGAACCAAACAGATTGTAATTAAAACCTTTTAAAAATTTAAGAACTTAAATTTTAGTTTTGCCTTCAATTCATTTGGTATTTTCTACAATTTTAGACAGTCTGAGATTTTGCAAAAAGTACTGAAGGATTTTCCTTCATACAAACATTGATATTTATTTAATTTTTTTCCCCCCTTAGTCCACTTGTAGGCTTGCCCAAGGTGATTCCTTTATGAAAATTGTAGTTGTGTATTATTACACAAATGAGGAGAAATCCTTTAATCTTCTAAGTCTATCTCTTGCCAGAAGATAAGATAAGACATTACCTCTAATATTTTTAAAAGAATGTATGTATGTATCAGTATGGATTAATGCTTGTATGGCTAAAAAGGACTGAAATGTTTACCCACCAAATTCAGCTATTTTTTACTATATGCAATAGTATATATATATCTATTTGTGTATAATGTAAATACAGTGAATGTTTATGCATGCTTGAATTTTTGTGAATTCAGAGATGTGTGTGACTGTACAGCAGTCCATATATCTTTTAGTATGTTCATAATGTGTGTGTGATTGAGAATCTTTGTGTACTTGTATGTATTTGTGACTTTGTATGTACATGTATTAGGTTTAGCATAATAAAACCTTTATTTCCTATTTGATACAATATATGACATGCAGTCATACATGAAATACTGGTAAGTGATGATCATTATAATGAAACCTGCTCCAAATTTACTATTGGGACACATTGAAAGGATATATGTCTACATGAGTTTGTGTGTATGTTAGATGAGTGGATGTTATAAAAATGCATAAGTAACATCTTCATTTGCATTTAGTCAGTGCTGTAGACTTTCAACGTTTTAGGTTGTTAAGTGCTTTGGAAGCTTTGGTTTATGACAAACATTATTCATCATCATTAATTTAAATAGTTGACGCTGCCTAATTTATTTTGTTATCATTTTTATTTCCATGAAAACAGATATCAATAACCAAGGCTTTATTCCAAGAAACCTGGAATATATTGAGATGAATTTACTATAGATAAAGTGCAGATAAAAATAAAACTTCTGCACTTTTTTGTGTAAGCATATGTATTTTTCTTTTCTTTTTAATGTTGCATATTATCTATCTCTTTTGCTGTGAACAATTGACACATATTCTGTTATTTTTTTTTTTTTTTACTATTGTCTTCATCTTTGTTGTTTTTAACACAATGTACTAGCCAATACATTCTTTGGCCTTCATCTGTATCTGTATCTGTAACATAGACCTGAGAAAGACTGAAAAATATATCAGCT
>VCCN01005046.1:822998-853838 GCA_006491835.1 Architeuthis dux | reverse complement strand
AAAAAAAAAAAAAAAAAATGCTCAAATTGTGGCATCATATTTAACTAGACCTCAATGCCAATATTTTTTTTTCACTTTGAGTAATGGGTCCAACGATTAAGACAAAAAAGTTATTCACCTTGAAATTTTCTTCTTTTTTTAAAAAAATTTTCAGTCTGAAAAAATCTATAAGAAACGTCTGCTGTGCCAAAAAAAGGTTTGGATTGTTTTTTGGCAAATAAGGGTCAAGGAATCCAAAAATCCTATTGTTTTCACATAAAAATTGTTCATCTGCTTGAAAAATATAAAAATTGGATACAAACTGTTCTAAAATCTCATCTAGATGTCGTATTTACAAGCACTAGCGACTGAATAGAGCTTAAAGCATGTTCTTGAAGTTGAAGTAGGCTATGTTTGAGTATATTGCTCTGCACTTATATAAATGAACCCGAAAGAGACATGCCTTGCAAATTGTTCGATCGCGCAAGACAAGGTTAGAAAATAACAAAAATGAGAAAGATTAAAATGCGTATCAAGTTTTTAAAAAAAATTTTTTTTTAAATAATATTTTTTTAATTTAATTTAATTATTTTTATTTTATTTAATTTTAAAACAAAACAAACACACATTAAGGTGTAGGGTACATTTTTTTGTAAGTTGAAAAAAAGTTTTTAAAATAAATTTCAAAATGAAATCAAATTAAATTAAAATTCAAGAGACAGATTTAAAAATAAAAAGAATTTTTCATGTGTGTCCGGCCTATAAAAAAAAAATTTAATTCAAGGGGAATAATTACATTGAGATTGTCTCTGCCATTTGCTGTAACATTGATATTTGCTTAACTTAGCACGATGCCAAAAGGGTCAAGAAGTTTTTGTTTTGTCACTCTTTCTAATAGGAAAATCCTGGGTTTTCATCTAGGCTCAAACACTAACTACTGGCGCTGGTGGGAAATACACTATTATCTCAACCCTTTGCTGTAATACAACATGTAGATTCATTTACAAAATGCATGAATGAAGGTAGGCTTTACTTACTCTAGGTTGTTTTGGCATAGTAGAAGTTCACTAGTTTACCAATAACTAGTATTCAGAAAGATAACTCTTACTAACACTAATGTTGATATTACACACAATTTTATTGAAACTTCTAGCATAAGTATCTAAATGTGTTCAAATGCAGATTTTTCATAATTTTCAAGATGGCTGTCAAATTCTTAAAATAGTCTATTGCTTGTTCATTATTCATCGTCGACTAGTTTTCCCAACATTTTTTGTAGTATCAAGTGTGTTTAATAACATATCAAAAGTTTACCACATTCTGACTACTGTAAAGGTTTAATTTTCAAGATGCCCGCTAAATTAGTCGGCTGCATGTATGAAAAAACCCACCTTACCCCTAAAACATTTTCAGCAGGTTTCTCAACGTTTTTTTGTTGGGTGTGCTCAATAACATACTAAAAGTCTAACAGTCTGACCACAGGAAAAGTATAATTTTCCAAGATGGCGTCAAAGATGGCCACCAAATTAGTCGGCTACATTTATGAAAAACCCACCTTATGCTGGATTTGGATGTTAAAAGTGATATTTTTCATTTTTAGGGGTTTTAAAGTATGCTTTATCAGAAAAAAATTATTCTTCAATTTTTCGAGCTCCTGGAAAGGTATAATTTTCAAGATGGCCGCAAAATTCTTAAAATACCCATTACTCGTTCATTATTCATCCTAGACAAGTTTTTCCAGTGGCCTTTTGTAGTATCGGAGGTGTTCAATAACATATCTAAAGTTTAACACAGTCTGACCACTGGAAAGGTTTTATTTTCAAGATGGTGTCAAAGATGGCTGCCAAATTAGTCGGTTGCATTTATGAAAAAAACCCACCTTACTCCTAAAAAAAAATTGCAACAAGGTTTCTCAACATTTTTTTGTAGTATCAGGTGTGTTCAATAACATTAAAAGTCTACCACAGTCTGTCCATTCGAACGGTATCATTTCAAAGATGGTCATCAAATTAGTCAGTTGCATTTATAAAAAAAACACCTTATCCTAGATGTTACAAGCAATATTTCTTTCATTTGTAGGGGTCTGAAGGTATGTTTAACAAAAAAATATTCTTCAATTTTCCTAGCATTAGCTAATAGCACTAAGCAAGCACAAAAATGATGAATTTTCCATGTTATTTTATATGAGCTTTAAAATATTATTTACACTGTATTTCAATGTTAAAAGAAATAATCATTCCTACACCAAATGAGCCCGGCTGGACACAAAATAATTCTTCAATTTTTCTAACAAAAGCTGCTAACACTACACATGCGTGAAAATGATAGTTTTCCACATGGTTCAGTTCAAAACCATGTAGGGGCATTGTGGTCAGCTATGTTTATCTATATGCATCTAACTCCATAATAGAATTGACCGAATGCCTACTAACAGTTAATTTTGTGCTGTGTAATATTAGTCAGTTTGCTGACAGAATCTTTTAGCAAGCTGTCCAATGTTCTTTATACTTTCATCTTTTTTTCAGCAATTGAACTTCTACCATAGCATCAATAATGACTATTCTGTATGCAGTTTTCCCAGTAATTTCTATTCTACTTTCACTATCGGCAGCAACCTCTGTCTCATTCATCAAGGTAGATTTGTCTGCTGGAATAAGCATTAGGCCATCGGCTGAAAAAAAGAGACCTGGGAATTGTTATGTATTCAAAATTCACCAATGGCTTTTGATAATTCCATTAATTCTGGTCATGCTCTCTGTATGAGAGTAAGCAAAGCTCGTTCTTCTTTTAGCTCAATAATCTTTTGCCAAGTTTACATTTATTGACCTTTGCTGCAAATGTTTTTAATTTCAATATTACCTTGTATTACAGCATTGGAATACATATTAGCCAAACAACAGAATTCTTGGCCAAAAGGATTTCCAGCTTGATTCAAAATACCTTCATTCATTTTCTATGTTCTTAGGCACAGCTGATACCATGTAAAACTGTTGGAAAACCTTGTCTACGATGATTAATGAAGGTGTATTAGGCATTTTAAAGATTTGGAAGCCATCTTGGACGCAATCTTAGCAATCATACCTTTTAAGTGGTCAGATTGTGGTAGACCTTTAGTATGTTATTGAGCATACCTGATACTACAAAAGAACATTAGAAAAACTTGTCAAGGATAAATAATGAATGAGTAATGGGTATTTTAATGATTTGGTGGCCATCTTGAAAATTATACCATTCCAGTGGTCAAACTTTTAGTATGTTATTCAGCACACCTGATACTACAAAATACTGTTGAGAAACCTCCTGTTGCAATTTTTGTTAGAGGATAGGGTGGGTTTTCATAAATGCAGGATGATCAATGAAGGAGTATTGGGTATTTTAAGGAATCATCGGCCATCCTGGATGCCATCTTGAAAATTATACCTTTCCAGTGGTCAGACATTTTATATGTTATTAAACACACTTGATACTTCAAAAAAATGTTGGAAAGACTTGTCTAGGATGAATAATGAACGAATAATGCTTTTAACATTCAAGTCCAACAGGAGCCTTTTTTTTTCTATACATGCAACTGGACTAATACCTTTAACCTGTTGCATTAGAACGCTGCAATAAAATATTAAAAATTGATTAAAATTTTGTTTTTATTGAAATGATAAAACAACTAATATAAAGAAAATAATACCATTGAAGTTTTATGAGTGAAAATTACAATTTAATAAGGTATATGTATTTTATTGGGCATCTACTTCATCTTGCAGACATTAGGGATATTCATGTCCAGGCACAGCCAACCTAGAACATGAACAGACGTGGAAAACCCTTTCCTAATCTCCATTCGCAGAGCCAAGTCATTCATATTTATTTTATACCATAGTATAATTTGAGAGATGGTGTAAAATATATATACACACCAATGTGATTTATACTAAGGCAACAAAATTTGATTTACCTGGTAATTTTTAAATACTTTTTCTAATTATACTTTATTGGTATAATTTCGATATTTAATTTCTTTCAAAAAGCCATTAATGTTTGAAATTTTATTGTCAGTGTGGCTTTGTCTTTCTGTTAGTTCAGGAAAGTAAATGTAAATTTTCTGTAAAAATGTCATAAGGTCTGGATTGCAATTCTGGAATTCTACATCTTGAAACAGCAGTACTTCTAAAGATATATTCTTAACATTTACAAATATCTGTCTTTACATTCTGAGATGAAAATTCTAGCCAGTTACACTAAGTACTACCAATACCTTTTTAATGCTAGCATCAAGTTTTGTAAACAAGGGGAATAACTCCGTAATTAAATCCGTTTTAGAATAACATTTCTGTTTCCATTTCGGAATAAAATCCATACACATCACTCAAATTAAGGATTATATTATTTTTTGTGACTAATTTCACCTGGAGATATTTCTTATAAAAGAATTTTAAAGAAATAACGAAGCAGAATGAAAAACATGAAATATATCAAGGGAGGTAATACAGGAAGCCTTTATTATAAAAACATTTTTTTAAATGAAAAGGCTAGTCTATAAGGATACCAGCTGTAGAGTAATGATTAGCAAGCTAGTATTGCAGACATTGCTTCTGTAGTGAGTTTGATCCTCACTGGCTGGCCCACTACTGTGGCTGGAAACCAAACTTAGCTTAGTAAATAAACATAGGGTAACTTGCAATAGAGCTATGGTTAGCAAGCTCAAGTTGCATCACAATAATTAAAGTATGTAACCGCTACCCTCTAATAAAATGATGTCACATTTGTATGGTACTTTAATAAGAGAAGGGGTTGAAGAAAGATGTGCCTGCTGGATATACTCGGCAGACTGGGTAGGTACTTTAAAAAAGGAGTGGGGGGGGGAAGAAAGAAAACTGCTTAAAAGTGAAGATGAAGGGAAGGAGAAAAGAAAGTGTGGGATCAGAGTTGCCAAATTAGCCATTTTCCGGCTAGCCGAGTTTTTTTCCGATTTAGCCAATAAAAATCTATGCTAGTCAATTAAATCTAATAAGAGTAATGAAAGTAAATATACAATTTTTACTTATAATTTGTTCTGGAGTCTTAGTATATAGTTATGTTCTTTGATGAGTTAGCTGGAAATTGTCAAGTATGGTTTGTTATTTATAGCTATTATGTATAGCTAAAACTGTCTTTAAAAATGACTAAAATCAGCTATATTTTAGACATTTTTAAAGACAGTTTTAGCAATAAATAACAAACCATACATGGCAACACTGTGGGATAGAAAGGACATTTTTCTATTCTGTGACAAATTTTGAGGACAATACAGTTAAGTATTAAATGAACCTTTTTTTTATTGAGTTTAATATTTTTTAAATGGTGGAATTTCCACGGGTTACTGCTAGTTATTATTGAAGTAAGCTCATCCTCACTTTTGTGGCCTAATGCCATATTAAGCTAAGCTCATTAAATATTAATGGCTTGCTTGTTTCCTAGGTTAGATAGTTGCATACTTCCCATCGGTGCAAGGGATCTGTATTCAGGTCCAGGTCCAAAATTTCAAGGTAAGCAAGCCCTCCCTATTTGGAAGATTGGTGCAAAACAATCTTTTTACTCCTATTTCCCTTGATTTGACCTTATGATGTACAAAGCTAAGCTTAGTAAATATAAAAAAGGCCAGTGTATAAATTATCAAGCAACTATAATCACTGATAGTTTTTCAATATTCATGAGAGTGGAATGTCACCTTATAAAGCAAATGTAAACTTAAAGTAAAAATCTAAATAAAATAAATTGGGGTGATTTTATGTGTTGCGATGTATCATAGAATTAGAATTAAGCTAGCCTCACAGAGCATTACTATTATAGTGAGTTCAGTCCTCACTGGCTACCCCCCTACTACCACTCATGGCCTTGTGACAGCTAAACTAAGCTTATTTAATACTTAGGATACCTCACCTGAAAGTAATGTTTAGCAAGCTAGTCTAATAGACCATTATTACTAGAGTGAGTTTGATTCTCACTGGGTGTCCTACTGTTGTGGCCTTGTGCTGTATGAAGCTTAACTTAGTAAATACCTAGAACTTTAATTGAAATAACAATGTACATATTGTGTTCCTATATGTATATATATGAAATCAAATAATGGATAATTTTATATCCGACAGAATATGATAATTATAAAGACATTTAATTAGTCGGGAACCTATATTTGCTCGGCGCCAGTGTGAACGACTGCTAAATGAGTGGCCTAAATTGTAAATGTAAATAAAGAAACAAGCGCTGTGCGGTGATTGAACTCACGTCCACCTTGGAAGTAACCTTATATGCAGGTTCAGCTCTGTCCACTGAGCTAACAACACTTTCATAAAAGTTTCATGAAAGTGATTATTTATGATTATGATGTTGTGTTGTTTTAGAATGAGCTTGTTATGGGGTGTTGCGAGTTGCAAATACCCTGATCTTTGGTGTATCGTCTTGCATTCGGATATGAGCGCAGCCTCGACACATCGTCATTTCATGGAATTGTGTATGTGTTTTATGATATGGGTTTTCTGTAAGTTAAAATTGTGGTTGTGTGTGTGTACCTGTGACCAACTCAGGCATTTAGGTGGTCGTCAAGCTTGAGGGCTCTTGACGACCACCTAAACACCTTAGTTGATCACTTTTTACGGGTCAAAATCAGGGGGAATTTTCTTCCACTTTTTAAGGGTCAATCCCCTTTATATGTAAAAATTGGAGAGGACCTTTTTTCCATTTAGGGGTCAGATTTGGGGAGGGGGGATTTTTTTTGTTTTTACGGTCAAAATCGTTGGGAATTTCTTCCCCTTTTTAGGGGTCATAATTGGGGGGGGGGGCTGTGTTTTTATATTTGAAGTTATTTTTCCACACTGCTAGTATGTGTGTGTGTATATATATATACACACACACACACTTATTTTATATATATATACACTTATTTTTCAGTTAGAATGTCTTGTCTAACCAGTCTGTGGTGAAACATAAAAATATGTGAATGGCAATCAAACGGTTACATGTCAAAACGTCCAATGCAAAAATGTGCAATACATGCTCCCTTAGCTTTCATTCATAAGAGGACTTTAGGTTGAGACTTATTATAGATAGATACAGTCATCTCTTAATTAACGTGGTTTAGTTTAACACGAGTTTTGCTTAATGCGGTTAAATTAATAGCGATAACCCCTTTCACGGTGACGTCTGCCAGAATCAGCACCCACTACTCCACTATTACAAGCCAATTGTTTTCTTTTTTTCTCTTCGTAATTTAGAGTCTATTAAACAACAAATAATGGATATGGATTTTGATATTGGACCTTTTAAAATCTTGATAATTCTTTTCTCTGAAAGTAAATGTTGCTAAAACTAATTTAATGTTGTTAATAAACATTTATCTCACATTTGTTTTTATTTTCTATAAAAGAATGTCATATTCTGTACTTTATAGAGTAGCTAGCTACAGTTAAATATGTTGAGTCGCTAATAATCGAGCATGGATAAATTGTAATTTTTACCATTGATTGTCTGTATTTAATTAATGTGTCTTCAATATGCACGGTACCATCTGGGGATTAATTAATTGCGTTAATCAAGGGGAACCTGTTCAGTTAGGTAGATTCTATATAGCATATGTGTGTATGTTGCGTGTATGTATGTGTTGTGACCTTTTTGTATTGGATGTCTTTGCATTGGACGTTTTGTCCTTTGGCCCTTTTAGCATTGGACATTTTTGCATTAGACGTTTTGTTCATTGGCCGTTTTGACTTAGCACCAATCTAGCACCTTCAATTCCTAACAATCTAAATAGAATGAGAATAGCCATCCACACTTTTAGAATTATGCAATGCCAACCATTTTTTTTTAAAAATCAATGTGGTCTGAATGGTTCTGGATATTTTTCCAAGGTTCTCTAACAAAAATAAATTTTATATTTCTTTAATTAGATACATTTCCCAAATAGTTTATGTGCTGCTACAGTAGTTTGATCATTATATTAGAAACTGCAACATTCACACTTCAGTTGCTAGCAAGAATCATCATTAACACTTTTAGGGCAAGTGACTATATATGATCACCTGGGGCCCTGTCAGCCACATGCAAATATTGTAGCCACAAAGACAACATAGTCCACACCAATGTGGTCTGCAGTCTTTGCAAAGTACACTTGTGCTTGAACAAAGAGAGAAACTGTTTTGAGGCATACCAGACCCATTATAATAGCCTGTTTTTGGCCCGTACAATAAAAATTTAAAATCAACTCAGGTGTTATTCTTTTGTTAATATCAATTTTTTAAAAATCTATTCATTATATTGAATGTTATTCTTTAATTCTATATTTTTATTTAACTTTCTTTTTAATTTTTTTTATATTTTCCATTTTTGGTCACTTTTTGGGTGAGGCACCATATATGATCACTTCATCAGAGGGGGTTTTGCCCCCATAAACAGAAAAATTTCAGAAAACTTGCAACTGAAAATATCTTGTAATTAGGTCTAGTTTAACATAAAACAAGGTTGGTTTGATAACTAAAATATTTTTATAAAGGGTTATCTGTAATTCTTATATTTTATTTTTTATAAAGGGTTATCTGTAATTCATTTGTGAGAAGGAAATCTCAAACTTCAAAACTTGTGTAGGAAATAAATCTTTAATCAATTGTTGTACTGAACTGCTGTTATACAGTGTCGCCCATAAATGAGTACACCTGTACCACTTTTTTTTATAGAAAGTTAATTTTCTTCTAAACCAAACATAGCACGATTATTATTTCTAGTGGAACATTACACAATCAAAAGGGATATTATCAGGTATTATTTATGACCAAACTCTACAGCATTTGAAAATATTCTTTTCATGGGTGTGTACTCATTTTTGGACAGCAACATATTCATATCATAAGTGGCAGAGGTTGTACTCATTTATGGGCGATACTGTAGAGACACGGAAGATGAACGAGAAGACAAATATACCAACATATGTGATATTTTTTTATAACAAAAACAACAATAAATGAAGGATTGTGATGTGTCTTGCATCAAGAAGTGTTCATCGGTTGATTGGAACAATGGAGTCAATTGAATTAAAGTTCTTAAGAAGTTGGAATAACACTTGTTGTGTAAGTGAGTGTATGGTCGTGTCAATGAGTGTATGTATATGGTGTATAAATCAGGAACTTACTCGCCTTCGTTGAAATGTCTGTGAATATGCTTGGCATGCACAGGTGAATGTGTGTGTATGTGTTATGTGCGTCATACAGCCATGCTGAACGGGCATGAGGCTGAGACTGGTGAAATCCGTCTGTCGATTTGTTTATATGGGAAATAGGTAGGCTCCCATGGGCCTTGGATTTTAGATGCATTTTCATTGGTTGAAAAATAGTTGATATCCAAAATAATTGTTGAGCTGCTGCTGCTGATTCTATTTGAATTAATGAAACTCATGCTTTTTTCTACTTTGTTGGTGCAATTCTTTCGAGCCTATTTTGTTGAGATTTTTGGAGGATAAATGTTTGGAGATGAGAATCGACAATACTAAAGTAGCTGTACCTGTAAAAAATTATGTACATTTCTTCTGTGTAGGAATAGAAAACAAATTTATACATATAATAATACAGAAAATAAAGAAATCACATTATTTAGAGTTTTTAATAGTGGCTTACCCATTTATATATGCTTGATGAAAAAAAGAAGTTATACTTAAGAAATTTATAATAGAATATTTCTTATTCTTCTTCCTTGCCATTCTTCTCTGTGTAAATCTATTATTATTCTTGCAATTATTACTTTAACTTTTATATAATATTATCATATTATATTATATCATATTATATAATACATATTATATCATATTATATAATACATATTATAACTTTAACTACTTATGCAATCTATTACTTTAACATTTTGCAATGCTTTGTTTCTTTGGAAAAAGCAAAAGAAAGTTGCCTGTGACTAAATAACGGTTTTAAAAATTATGCTCCAACCTTCGCAAGAATTTGGTTTGGGACCATTTATATTTTCATTGAATGGCAGAGATAGTTTTCCATCACAGTAGAATCATGAATACATCTGTAAGTAGTAAGACAATTTGTGACATCACAGTCTTTGTATTTTGAGGAATATGAGAATACTGAAATCATTATTTAGGTAGATACCAATTACAGATCTACTTATATTAAAGTCAATGTATTTTAGGGGTTATGCAGTGTAGGTAGGTAGATATGCCTCTACAAGCATATTAATATATAGGTAGTATTTCATATACTAGATAATATTGAAAACACCAGTATTTATGATGTTTGATAGTGAATTATAAAATTCTCAAAGTATACCTCCTAATAAACTACAAACTGTTAACTAATCATTGTAGGTACCCAAAGGATCTCACCTGGCTTTCAGATTTATTGTGGTTTATCTTACAGTAACTACTCAAATTATTTTTCACTTTTGTTTGCTCATTTTTTTTTTCAAAATATGAAAAAATACCAACAAATATGCATTGAATGTACTTCTAAGTTCATACTGAACAAAGAAATTACATTTTAATTTCAGTAAATTGATCTGTCTTATACCATAAGGATATGTTTATGAATACAAGTTATAACATGTATTTAATAGTTTTAAATCTGTTTAAGATTAATTCCCTTAATTTTTAACTTGTTGTTGCTTATTCTTTGTCAATTGCAGAAAATTAATAGTACAATACAATGTGTTCTGCTACCGCCAGTTCATGTGAACGCGTTATGTTTACTTTGTGGTTCAATAAAATAGCTTTAAATATAACGAGTACTTTTTGGGGCTAATTTAATTTTTTTTAAATTGTCAAAACTTTTATAAGTTGTTAAATAAATACTTAGAGGAATTTTATCATCAAATAGACTCTTATTTCAACATTAAAAGTTGGCCTGGAGCCAGTTTTCGTTCACGTAAATATAAGTCAAGAACCGACCAGTGCCGAAGCTGTGGCGGAAAATCCCGAACATCCTTGCCGGGGACACCTGACCTTATTGTCTCAAAATGGCGCTAGCTGTCAGAAGTTGTGAGCCATGGAAAGGAGTTATTGTCCGCTAACACACCCATTAGGGTGATGTTTCGACGACCGCAATGCAAACGGAGAATTCAAGAGATAAGCAATCGAAGAAAAAGAAAGGTAGATCCTGGTCGGAAGCTTCCAAACTTGTAAGTGTAAGTTGAAAATAATATATATATGTATATGTAATATATATATAATACATCTACCTTAAACGGTTGCCTGTTCTCCTCCCCTTCCTCTTCCTCCCTCAATGTATCTCTCCCCCCTCTGTATACTATATAGTTGGTTGAAAGAGATTCACACACAAACATTCAGTGGCTTCTTTGGCTCTCGACACTACTATTACTACTACTGTCTCTATTTGCTGCTGCAATACTTGAAAAAAAAGTTTTCTAACCAGTTTAACTTGTCCATTTTCCCTCTTTTTCTTCATTTAAAGCCAGGAAAAATAGTATGGCTATCATTTTGCCAAATAATTTTGGGGTCATTTTACCTATGGAGTTAGCGCGCTGTTTTTGGTTTTGTGATGGGCGCCTAGGACCCTTCTTTTTTTTCTTTTTTCTTTTTAATCTGGCAAAAACTAAAGATTTGAGTCTCTTACTGTCTTTTAAAATGTGGAGAGATGCTCATTTCACAACACCCATAAACAAAACAAAAATGTGTCGATTTGGGATATTTTAAAAAAAAAACTTAGATTAAAACTCATGTTTTAAAAAAAAAAAAAGAAAAGAAAAACAGTTTTATATGCAATAGAACCCCCCCCCCAACTACATCTCTTGTTAGCAGTGGAGAAATCTATGGCGAATTGATTCAACAACGACTATTTTATTTGTATTATATAATCATTCCTATTTTCACTTTTCATACCTTTTACGTCTGTATTATTTTCTGTGAAGATTTCTCTTTTGAATCCTGCTAATTTCTAATCAGTTAAAACCCTCATCTCCCCACTAAAACAACTAGGTGCCGATCTACCTGGGTTTGGGTGGTCTTAAAATCGGGGTTCTCTATTTTATATTTCATCCATTTTTTTTCCCGTCTATAAAAGATCGATCGATATGCATGTTCTAGAATATCACGGCTCGTGGTAAAATATCTCATAAATTTTGTACTTATGTCTTCGTTTACCCTGCTGTTTATAAGGCGAATAAGGGAGAAAAAACAATAAACTGATCCTCCACTTTATGACCAACCATTTTGTCTGGCTTGATTTCCCCCTCTGTTCTGCCTGCAAAAACATTATTTTGCGATTTTTGTTTTCCTTGTATTCGCGGTCGTTGTTTACACACAAAATGCTCATTTTTCCTAACTCTATTGCCTTTAAGCTCATTAAAAATTCTTGTATTTTATTATTTATTTGATTATATCTATATTGAATTTTTTAAAATCGACCTTGAGGATGATGATGTTATGAATGGGTTTACTTTTCCCTCGCATCTGCATCCACATCTTATTTTCTCTTGAATACATTTCTTTTCTTCCTTTTTAAAAAAAATTTAAATACTTGTTTTCATCTAATTTCAATTAATGGTACATTAGTGTTTGTTAAAAAAAAAAAAAATCTAAGTAATTATCTCACCAAGTGATCTACTTTCAAAATTAAAATTTGCTATTTTAAATTTTACCTATTTTTGTTAATTGTTAAAAAAGCTTAGAGAACAGATATGTAATGGGGAAAAGCTAGAAATTAGTTAGCACTAAGAGATTGAAATTTGTATTTGAGTGGCGATTTCTGCTCTTATCCTGCTGGGTTGTTTGGTTACCTGAAAAATAAAAATAGAAACAATGAAAACTTTTATGAAAGCCTCTTTTTACATTTTATTTATCGTACTGCATTTTATAAATCACCAGTTTAAAGATCCCTTATTATTCCCATTTTAACATCATTGCAGTGTCGTGACTTGTCTCCTTTTATTATTGAATATTACAAAAATTATATTGTGAGCCATATGAAAATAGTCTAATTATGGGCCAAAATGCTTAAAGGCGAGTTATTTTTTTAAAATGAATTTTAAAACCTCGCTTTTTATTTTATTTTTTATAAAACTGCAGTTAAAAATGTTAAACCAAGACATGTTAATTTGTTTATAACATAATTTCATTCGTTAAAATAAAAAGATAATTTATTTATATAAACCGGTTGTATTCTTATTCAACATTGAAGAAGCCGTGTTTGTTATGACAAATTACCTTACTCCATCCATTTGTGTCGTAGTTGGGTAAGAATTAGCTATGAAAAGCGATTATATTTAATTCAAAGCTTAAAAAATTACTTTCAAAGTTGTTTTTAAATTGTAATAGGTAAAAAAAATATTTTCTCGGTTATAAACACTATCGAATATTATTACAAATAATATTTATTGTTGAGTAATGATAATTATTTTCAATGTAAACGTAATTGTTTCCCTTGATTACTTGTCAGAAAAGAGAAATGTTTTTTATTTGAATTAATTACGTTGCATGCCAGCTCTCTCTTCGTTTGCACTGTTAAAATTAAAATGTTTCTCTTGCACTTTATTCTGCACACACACACATTATGCTATATCTTCTCTCTCTTTCTCTCTGTATATTGTTTATACAGATAATTTTTTTTTAAAAAGTTGGTCGTACATAAAAAGGAAATCCATTTCGAGTTCAACTGACTTATATATTTTAAAATGTTGAAAATTAAGCAGTCTTAGAGTAATTGAAGTGTTCCAGGATTTTTCTGCAAAAAATCGTGCGCTTAAGAATAACTGTTTGAGTGTTACTGTTTAATGTATTTTTCAAAAGTTTTTGGCGTCTATCATTTCGCAATTGTTTATTTTAGTGTTCAGTATTTTTTCAGGTTAATGTAAAAAGTCCAGTCGAACAAAACTGTCAAAACAATAAGTGAACACGGATTTTTAAACAAACTATTAACATTAGTGTTAATTGTACGTCCTTTTTTGGTGAGGACTGCGAGTGAGTGGTGTTATAGCCAATTGCTCACTATATCTCCCTTGCTTTTTATAAAATGCACTATTATTGTTCATTAAGTCGCCCTTGTTTTTCTTGGTGTCGCGCGTGTGCTTGCCTTTCCATATTGATAAATAAATGACTTGGTTGGTGGGCCGTTATGTTTATCTAAAATAAACAATCTTCCATTTTGTTCCAAGAAAGAACGATATATGAAAGCGAAAGTAAAAATCATTTGAAATACTATTTTCTTTTGGAAATACTAATTAATTTTACTCTTAAACAATTAAAACTTATCTGGACACAGACTCATCATTATTTATTTTCTCAAATTTTATCGATAAAAATCCATGTGTGTCATATCCACACATTTACTGTGATTCACACAGCCTAGAGAATAATGGCTACATTAGGAAGTAAGATTGGGATGGAAAAAGCAACTATTCTATCCAGATGGAATATTTTTCTTTTTTTATCGTACGGGATGTTCATATAGAAAGAATTCAGTTTATTTATTTTTTTGCCAATGATATACCTTGCCAAATTCTGACATAGCTTGTGTTCATTACTAATCAATTTGAATTAAATAGTGAAGGTGCTGTACATGTGATGAGTGTTTGTGTGTAGATATGTAAATGAATTGCATACGTAGTCTCAACATTGTGTAAAATGTGTATGTAATGTTAAGCGCAATATGAGTCATAACAGAAACTCACAATGGATAAAATCAAAACACTCGCATCTTTTATTATTGCGCCAGTTTTCTTCATTTATGTATTATTATTTATACATTCTTTCACGTGTTTACTAAAGTGTCAAATTGGGAACAACGAAAATCATATATATTGATTGTTTAAATTTATTTTTTCACGTGTAAGAAATTAGTAATAATCTTCACATATTGACTACATTTCAGCCATAAATAACAACAAAACAACAGATGACGCATCATTCTTTTTCCATTACATATTCATATTATTGTTATCGCCATCTGAATTTGCTGCTTTTTAAAAATGTTTTTTTTATATCATTTATACTGATTTTCCAAAAAAATTGATTTAAAATTATTACGACTGTCTTTAGATTAATCGATTTTCCTTGCTTTTAACATCAATAGTAATTATCAATTATTTTAATTCACATTGAAATCAATTACTATGGGTCTTAGTTGTGTTCGTTGAAATATACATCACAAATATGTAATTTCTTATTGAAAACACAACTGTTTAGAATTGGTATTTTGTTCATTTTCTCACTTTTTAATAGGTAAATGGAGTAGAGTATACAAATGTAGCATTATGTTTTGAAAACCTTGTCGCAAAGAAGGCTGTAGTTGGGTTTCCTCATTTCATTCGGATTTTAGCACCAATTTTTCTACAATCTTTCAAACATCACGTATGTAAAAGAAAAACATTGCTTTATTGGATCACCTTCCAAACAATACCATTACAGTCAATATTTAAAAAATCGCAAATCGTTTATCTTCATGAAAACAGTAAACAGTGTTTACAATCAAATACAAAGAATCGTCCCTCTACTTGTCATTTCGGGGTCCAACAAGATGATATTCGTTGCTTTTATGTTTAATTTGCTAGGTGATTATGATGATATATAAAAAAAAAAAGAAATGTATTTAACAAAAAGTAGCCATAATAATATTTCTGTTTTACTAAGACTAAACATCATTTTTTACTACTATAGTTTCTCATATCCAATTAGTGTCTTACAAAAATCTAAGGCAAATGTTTAGATTGGCACACTTTGGTGGTATTTGGGTATTGTAAAGACAGATTTAAAAGTTGAGATACATTCTGGTACTGGCTTTCGTTTGGTATTATAAACGGACCATTGTAAAGTCATTTCTAAACAGAACTTTTCTTTTTGTGATAAAATTGAAAAAGTCTTATTTATTTTGAAGTTTAACGTTTTTTGTTTTTTTTTATTTGTGCCATCTTCAATAACTTCATTGAGCTTTTGGATGAGATGTTTTAAATCGATATGTGAAATGTTAATCATAATTATAAATTTGAATGGTTAACTTGATATTTGATTAAAAAGTCCCCCTTTAAATAATACAAAGAAACATACTTTTTATACCTGAACTTATTAGAATGTACCAATTGAAACTTAGAAACCTGTACACTAAAAGCTTGTACTTTGATTTCTTTATCTATTATAGATAATAATCGATTTTACAAGTTAGACATCAGTATATTTTGCCTAAGTTTGAAGTATTTGTTTTAATTGATTTGATGAGCTTGCTTATGAAGTCTGTTTTTCTAGTATAGTTAACTTTCTTGTTTGACAATTTCTTGAAAACATAGGTTTATGTTTAGAAGTTATATCCTTTTCTATACTTTTGATTGACGTATGTCTATTATAATGGCTAAAGTATAGTGTACAGAATTATTTTGAAACGTTTTATTTACATGGTTGATTGTCATGCACTGCCTATAACCAAATAGGATCTTGAGCACAATATTTTCAATGAAAGTTTGCTACAGGTTCAAGAAATTTTCCTTGCTGTTGATTTAAAGGTTTACAATGATGCACTCATAGATGTCAGCTGGTATACAAATCACTGAACAGAAAAGCTTAAATTGTATTACTGTAGCACTTGGTCTTTGCTTCCCGAAGCTTCACAGCTATAAATATTCATTAAGCATTATTCTGAAGACATGAATATGTTGAAATATAACTTTGGCATTTTGTATATTCAACCTTTTTGACATTTTGGATATATTTTTGTATAATCTCTTGTTTTATTAGTGTTAATACTGTTGGGTGAAGTTGGATAGAAGGCATATATTTTGTTTGTATATTACTTGCTCAACATTTCATGCTTACTTGGGGTAGCTGTACTTGGTCCTCTATTTTGACCTTTTGCTTAACCAGTAAGGGACTACTTTATCTATACAGATTTATAACAACCTGTTTATTGCTAACTTGAGATACATATATTTGTGTGACCAGATATTGTGAGTTTTTGGTATCTGTATTTTTTTGTTATTCTCTTGCTGTCAATTGATCATCATCCATTCTTTTTCTGTTTGTTGCTTTCTTTAATTCTCTTAACTAATTCTTTGTCATTTTGGGCTTAGTTTTGCTGCAGGATGTTTTTGTTTTGTAAAGATTGATCATCTCATACCCAGAAAACTTGAAGCTTTATATCTGTTTGTTACTCTATCTATTCATACATACAGGATTCTGTGTGCACCTGATCTGGGTCTTATTGGCGTAAAAATGCACTTGCTCTTGAAAAGTGCTGAAATGCTAAAAAGCCCTGCATTTTGAATACATTCATGATATAATCTATAAAAAAGTCACATTTTCTTTGTATGTATCCTCAAACTTGGTATCAAGTGGAAGTAGAATAAGATTTAAGGTTTCTGTATATTCATGACATACTTTTTTCTTTTTTACTTTGAAAGAATTCTTTTTACTTATTGTCTGTTTACAAAATTGAAACCATTGGATAATAAAATAAACAATCTTTCCATCAGAATGAGATTTATTAAATTCATGTAAATTTAGCAGAATGCTCAAAATGAGTGGTTAAACCAATGAATCTGTACTTTATGTGCATTTATCATATATTCTATTTCAACATGAAAGAAAATACCTTATCCGTATTGTGTATTCACAGAGTTGGTGTTTTTGGAAAGCAGAATAAATGATCTACAGCTGCATAAGTTTTTTGGGGGGGAGGGGGGTAGTTTGGAAGTAGATACATTGGTAAGCTAAGAATACTATCTAAAAAGCATGCATTTTCCGTACATTAATTACGTACCCTATTTTCGATAAAATGCACATGTTCTTTGAAAATAATTTTGATTAATTTATAAATTTCATTGGTATTTAGATTCCACATTTTTGCTGAGGGATATATGAAATAACATTACCAGAAGTGAAAAATGGGCCCACACAGGCATGTCATTATAAAGAGGTTAGAATTTTATTGAAAGATAGTCTTCAGTTGTCTGAATTCTTAGATGATGTATTTTCATTATTAATTTTGATTAGTTTTTCTTTCATGTTATTAAAAGATGTACAAAAGGAAATGTATAATGGTTGATGCTAGCCACATTTTATGATCCTCTTCTCCAATTTGACCAATTCCCTCTTCTGTTCTTTACCACACACAGTTTTACAAGGTGCAGCTCCCAGTCATAAAATCATAGACAATAAATCTGTGTGGTCTTGATTAGTACTACACAAACATTTCATAAAATGTATTTGTGAGGAAAACTTTAATTTGAATCAATGAAATAAAATATATAAATACTAGAAGTAATTTTGAGTTTGTTTTATTTCAATACACAAAAAACTTCAGTATACATTTGTTGAAGTATAACAGGATCCCCATACAAGCAGTGCTGCTAGCTCTAGCTAATAGTATCAGTTACATTGACAATTGATTGACAAAAAGTCGTTAACTAACAGTTGATTTCACACAGTAACTGAAAAAGATTCTTTTGCAGTTCATTTAAGTTTAAACAAAACATAAACAAAATGTCGGTTCGTTACACAAGACCAGTGCCAGAGAATGTAATAGCTAAAATGAAACACATGAAATAATGAAGAACAATTTCTTTATCTCCTTTTACTGATGAAATGTCGAATGTAATTATTCACACCAGTCTTGTATACAATATTTCCTGGTGTTGAAGATGCACCCTTAATTTCTCCAGCTAGATTTTAGAAAAAAAGTATCAAAGCATTCTGCCCATAATTAGATGTAGGCCTATAAACAGTGTAAATGCCTTGAAGATGTAGGCTAAACTTTCAAAGTTTATTTTAGGAAAAAATAATACTGTTTTTGACACTAGGAAATACAATTTGTTTTTATAAATGAATTTAACTGTTTTGAAGGAACATGTGTGGGAGAAAATATTTTCATCTAAATTACAAAACTTCCAAATATGACTAATTTATTCATGGCAAACACAAACAAATTATACATGTCAATTTTTCAAAAATGCGGGTAATTAAAAAAAAAAACAAAAAAAAAACAATTACTAAATGACCATACCATAAATGTGACATAAATCCTCTCTATGATTTTAAACCTGATCAGCTTTCTTGGGTCCAGGTAGCTGTATATTTTTCCTGTGGACTCATATCTCGACAAGCACATAGTTTCAGACTTAGGAAAAGCTGATATAGAAACACATTTCTATTACTGCTGCTATTATTTCTATTCTAAGAATGAAGCTGAGGAAAAAATCACCATAAAGGACTTCTTTCTTTTTTTAAAATTTTTTACCACAAATGCTGATTGGTAGTAAAATTCTATTATTCAATAGAAACAACTAAATTACATAAAAAAAATGACTTTCAACTTTAAAAAAAATTCTAGTTGTAATTTATTTACACCAAACTTAACAAATGAACAGATCTTGAAATGAGTACTTGTTAAAAATTTCTTGATAATATTCTTAAGTTTTTCTATATAGAAGCTTAATTAAAAAATATGTGCATTGACCTAAGTTCAGTACTGAAAATGTTAAAACGGACTAATGGGGGTGGTCCATTTTAGCTGATTGTCCTAGTTAACCAATGGTAGGGGTTAATACTGTATACATATACGATATTGGAAAGTGTATACATTGAACATGATACATCATATAACTATATATACCATATTTTATGAAATTATTTAATGTATGAGGTTATTTAGTTCAGGTCTAATTAATTAAGATCTGACTCCTGAAAATCCCTAAACCATTATTACTTCTAAATGTGGAGGAGTAATTGTAGTGGTCCCATTACTAATCTAGTGGTCACTTCCAGAAGCAAACACTCTGTCTTCTATAGCCGACACAGATGGTCACTCTCATCCAGGATTGTCAGATGCATCTGATTTCGGACATTGTCTGTTTTGAGCCTTGTATGTCCGATTAATTAATAAATCCGACATCCAAAATTGTCTGATTTAAGGCTCCACATGAATTCAAATTGATATTTCTTGAGCAAACTATAATTTAGGTTCATTAATCATACTTAATTATTAATTTTTGTTTTGTCTCAAGATAGAAAGGATGATACATTCGAATTACCATATTCTTATTGCAAGAACACATTAGTATCAAAATAACCAGAATTTTTCCTGGAAAGAATTGTTTCATTGTTTAAGTCCCAAATAATTGGTGCACTTAATTTTCATCCAAGTTTTTCAGTTTCTAAAAGATATATTGTGTATTTATTTTTAAAAAAGGGTGATTCTGCAAACGAAAGTTTCCAATTATGACTGAAGAAGAGTGAGATTGACCGTTAATGAATCTGGAGTTTGGATGCATGATTTGTGAAACAACGTGATATTAAGTCAACAATAACCCCTTGGATTTACAATACCATGCGATTATGTGGAATAATTAATTGTGTATAATTTAATCTTAGTTAAAGTTTACAATTTCCGATTTTGAGGAAATTAATCTGACAATGCTGCAACTCAGATTTTGTCCATTTTTTAAAAATAACTTGTGGTAATTGGAAGAAGCAGCACCTATTTTGGATAGATTCCGTTATGAGTAGGCAGTCTCATTTTTTTAATGTTTTTAATATTGATTAGTTATTGCAGATTTTATGAGCAAACAGTAGATATTGTGAAAAAGATTTGCTTAAGGCTTGCGACATGATTAGCTATTGAACAATGTTTTGGTTTTTCTCTGAATTTGGATGTGTTGTCAATTTAGTTGGATTTTTAATTTTTAAATTAAAGAATAGTGCGTGTGTGTATCTACACAAGATACATATTTTAATTATACTTATGCATTATTTTTTAATTGTTTATTAGCAGATTTTAGTCTTTTTCAATTTGCCCTTTAAATTATTTTTTGTGGCACAAACTTTTGTTAGTTACTACATTCATTCTCTATAGTTAATTTGCTTTCACTAAAAAATGAACAAGTATCTTTCGAAAGGCTTTTTTGTTGCTACCACAATGTTTTGTTTGATCCATTCTATGGCCTTTCTTAGGTGTACAATCCATATGGTAAGTGTGCACCACTTTTTTGCTATGGTAAAACCAGAAATAGTGCAACCTCCTTAAGAATTTTGGAGACCATTACACCTTACTAAAGTTGGTCCCTCACGAGAGAAGTGAATGGCAAAAGATTGCATATCCCATGCAAATGTAAAAAGAATATAAGGGAGAAACCAACCGACCCTGAAAGTAAGACTCAAGCCATATCTGAAGGTGAAGTACAAAAGTCTGGTATAGCAGACTATATTTGGAGGGAGAAGGGATCACACTACTCAATCTAGGATAGGGTCTAAGTAATAGAGAAGGGATCACACTACCCTAGGATAGAGAAGGAGCATTGCTAGCGTGTGAGAGAAATGAAAGAAGCTGTGTACAACATTCTCGCATAGATAAATGTATAAGTAAAACCAGTGTAGGTTTCATAGCTTAGCAAGAAAAGGATTGGTGAACAGTCTTGCATATAAAATATGGAATTGCCTGTATTACACATATTACTGTGGGTTGGTCCACTCTATTTTTGCCACCATTGTGGGGTTTTTTCCCCACTCTGCCGGACACAATTTTCTGATGTTGCTCTACACCTGATTAACGCAGTAAAATAGATTGGCTGAAGTGTTGTGGCAATAACAAACGCACTGAAAAAGATATCAATAGTTTGAACAACTCTTGGAATGATAACATTTGACATCTGAAAATTACAGAAGGTATCTGAACAAGCATCTTGTTTACTTCATTGAAGTCTCACAATTTTCTACTTTTGCTCCTGTAAATCCGTGCATAGATTTTTACAATTTTCACTTTCATTGCTATAAGAAATTTACCTTAGCTTTATCATGTTATTTTTATTTATTGGTCTCGGTCTTGACCACAATGGTTGTAATTACCATTTACTACTACAGGTTTCCCCTGTTATAACATGGGTGTTGGGGGTCCAAGAAAACCAACCGCATTACAACTGAGCCGCGATAAAATTCTTGTAGAAACTTTTCCATCCACCTAATACATCTTTGTTGAAAAATATGTGGTGACCATGATTACTAAAATCAGTGGAATTTGGTGCTGACCATAAATTCTATAGTGGAATTATTGAAGAATAATGTATTTTCGATAACAAAGCTGCATTATTATTAAATAGAGGAAAATTAAACAAAATATGACATTTAAACATGAAGTGAAATATGATTTTTGAATTGTGCACCTTTCATTGGGAATCCACAATTCTTGTACATCATTTTAATCATTTCAGCCAATGGAACATCAGAAAATTTGAAAATTAAGTCGCAACTTTCTCTACTTATCCAATTTATTTGACCCTTATCATTGCTACTTCTTGTCCTCAAAATGAGAGCGTGTGACATGAAATAATGATAATAATCCATAAAAATTCTTTTCCCTTATCATTGTGACAAACTAAACAAACCAAGCATTACTTAGTAACAGGGCTGTGAGACTCCAAATATTGAGTTTCTAAGAAAAATATTACTCTACCTTTTTGGCTAGAAATTACTTAAAAAAAACACTGCAATAATAATATTGATTTTGTTGCTCATATTACTTGTACTTTAAAAAATGGGATCGAGCAGCTATCAGACACCCTGAAAATTGTCGAATCAAAATGGACACATTTTTTCCTCGACACCGGTGACGTCACTGAAACGTCAGCAGTCTTACCAAGATAAACAAATTCCATGTGTTGACATCGAAGAACTAACATATTTTCAAAGTTACTAAGAATAAGATACTTTCTCCCGGAAAAATAAAAAGTATTTTTTTGTGCATTCACTCCAACTATTCTTCGTAAAACTAGGTTTTGGCTTTTATAACGATTATTAGAGTTTAAATTTTACAGTCATTCAGTAACTGTCATCTTAGTGTAAAGGTTAGCGTATCTGACTGCGATCTGCCTTGATGCAGGTTCAAACCACGTCAGATCTTCAATGTTCTTTTTATGGTTTTTATAGCGATGGTAATATGAGTAGGGTTTTGTGAATATGCTGTGAAATTAATATTTATAGTGTTTTGATGAAAAAGTTACAAATAACTGACCAAAATTTTTTATCAAGGATCATTTATTGGATTTTTGGTAAATATTACTGTTTATGTTTTGTGCCACTTTTGATAACTTCATTTGAATACAATCAAGATTTTTGTTTGCCAGATTTTTAGAATCAATTTTTTTTGTCTTCGGCCCAACTCACATTTTCTACAGTTACATGCCAATAATGTTTGTGCATTACTATACTTGGCGCTATCAACATGATCATCTTGTCATCCTTGCCAAATTCAAGCTGAAGTTTTCATTTTTATTTATTTTTTAGATTTACTGTTTCAGGGTTTACTATAAGAACTTAATGTATATTCCTGTGTATATTTATTACAGTATGTTTTTATATTTGTGCTATGCATATATTATTAGAAATATTTTTATCATAAGTTATTGTGTGTGTATTCGCGTGTATAACTATATGTGTGCATGTGTTTTATGTACATAATTAAAGGCATTATTATTGTTGCTTGTATATCTATGTACACATAATAATAGGTTAATGGGATATTTCTGGGTAATTCCAAATCAGAACAATTTATCATAACAATTTATCATAACCTGAAATATATATTGATTTATGCCCTTTGTATTATTTCTTGTTTTCTCTTAGACTTGTTCACATATATCGTGTAACTTTCTTTTTCTTCTTTGCATTTTTTCTGTTAAATTAACTCCAAAAGCAAACTTTGAATCATCACTGACTTGTGGCATATCCTTGTTTAATAAAAAAAAAAAAAAAAAAAAAAAAAAAAAAAAAAGAAAGAAAAAGATTAATCAATTTACCTATTGCCCCAAAAGTAATAACATCTCTTTACTGATGTGTATGTTTACCTTGTCCCCAGGAAGAAGAAGAAACCCTGTCTGTGATGCAGTTTGTCTCATCTACTCTATGTGTATGCCTGTTGTGTGGTGATTTTTCTGTCTGCACTAGCATTGTCTCCATCTATCTACTGCTTCATGACTTTACATTCACTTCTGATTGCTTAAGATTCTGTTGAGCTGCCTGCAGTAAATATCAGGATATGCGCAATGGGCTTGGCATTAAAGAGACATAGAGAGATTAGATTACATTGTGTCTGTTCTGGAAAAACAACCTTTATGGATACCAATTCACAATGAAGAATTAAACTGGAGATCTTTGCCATGGTTTTCCAAACTCTTATCTCGTTCATCACTAGATGGTTAGCCTCCTGGCAAGATATGATGTAAATGACATGACATGATTAGATTATTTTTAAGAAATTATAAACCTTTAAGTTTTGATCATATGGAATAAATGACTATCTTTACTTGATTTGCATCAACACTATTGCTTGAAACGGAATCACTTCTTAGTTAACATTTATACACATTCTCTATTGTCTGTGATATTCCAGGAGAATCTTCATGAATGAGAAGTAATTCAGTTGTTAGGTTTTAAGTTATGTTTTTTCTTTTTCTTTTTTTTTAAGAATAGATTATAATAGAAACAGGTCTGGTTAATCACTCAATAGAAACCGTCATGTGAACAACGTCTTACGACAGCGTGCCGTGTTGGAGGTGGTCAATTGGAAAAAAACGGGTGATCAATGAATAAGTTATTTCTCTCACCTTATGTTGGGAAGTGATCACTAAAAGCCTGAATTAAAAGAAAAACACGAATGCTGCTGGACACAAAATAAGGGATCAATTTAGCAAAACCTTACATTGCAAATTGCCCCCCCCCCAACCTATTTATGGAGGTGGTTTAAAAAAATGAGCAAAGTGTTTTTTAGACATAATAAGGAGTAAATGTTTAAATTTTTAGCTCTCTAGCTCATATGTGTGATACATATATACATAGTAAGCTGGACCAACTTAAAAACTGGAGAAACCTATGTTGACAGTTTTGGTTGATGGTTTCTAATATAAGTATTCATTGTTATTAGCATTCACAATACAAAATTCATATACATTGAATTCAATAGTTTTTATTGCTGATAGATATCAAGTAACAGTTGTTTAATGAGAATGAAAAAGAAAGAGCTATTTTTTATGATGGAATTAACAAACTCTCTCTAGGTTTCTTTTATCTAGAGTAATACCAATGGTTTACATTAAAAAAATATCTGTAGATCCCTCATTGAGAATGACTGGTCTAGAACTTTATGATATATAATACCTTCATCAACATCATTTTTTTCATCTGAATTTTAGAGCACTTCTAGATTAGTGTTGTTTTTTTAAAAATTTTAATGTCATAATTTTGTGTCTGTTTGTGTACATGTATATGTATGTCACTGTATATAGTTTGTAAACGAGAAAGCACTCAGAGAGCCAATTTATTATTTTTTTTTTTCTGTTTTTTTCCCCCTCCATTTTTTTCGAATTTGGGAGTCTTTCCCAAATTCAAAAAATTAAGAAAAAAACCCCACCTAAATTGGCAACGCTGCCTGGACTATAGCATGACAAAAGCTTGTAATAATTATTCATCAGAGACATATCATCAATAGCAAAATCTAATTGCAGTTAGTAAAACAGGAAGGTCATCAGGATCAATTGTCAAGAATGGCTGTTCTTGCACTACACTTCCATTATGATGATGTCATTACTGTTATTTCATCCGAAAAGCCAAAAGATTGTCCTATCTTAACAAAATCAAAAAGATCCCTGGATCTGCTCCAAAATTTAATCAATGTTCCTTGGCCTGTGGCCAACGCTTCCACAAAATGTCATTGAAATTCATTGAGAACTTTTGGAGATATTTTGTGGACGAACATCAAACAGACTGACAAACCTGGGTGAAAGCATAACCTTTGTCCAACTTTGTTGGCAGAGATAACTACCAAGTACTTAAGAGGGTGGATTTATCTTTCAGCCAGCTGTAGCAACATATGCTTACCCTTACCCTATAATCCAAGTAACTCTTTTTCTCTGTTGACACAAGCCAACCTGCATTATACTGACCACTATTGTGCAAAGATTCATGGGAAATAGCAAAATATAAGTATTTATTTGGATAAATTCTAAAACTAGCTGCTGTTTAGAGAGTGAGAGGGCTGTCAGTTTAGTGGCTGTAAAAAGCTTTGTGAGCCTTTTTTTTTCTTTTGTATAATCTTTCTTTCAATCAAAAAATAATATATAAATGTTGATACAGTCTCATACAATTTATATCAACTCTATGGTTATAGCAGACTTTGTTTAGCTTTAAAAGATCTACAAATCTAGCCTAGCATCAGAGTTAATTGAAATATTACCAGTAGCTTCGTAATTCAAAGATTGCTAATTATTTTCTCAAATTCTTGGCTATAATAGCTTGATAAAAATATCTTGTGTACCAGTGCTTCTTTTCAGTTTGCAACCTTTCCAAAACTGCTGAAAGTATGTAAACAGCTTTTGTAGTTTTTATGTTATAAATCAATGAAGATAAACCGCAATGAATACACTATCATTAATAAGTGTAGATTGGAGTATACAACATAAATTATTGAAAAGATGTATTGTTCTGGAATATTGCAAAAAATTTTCTTAGTGAACTGATTTACTTTTCATAACTGTCCTCTAAAGAGGAAAAATGACATCAGAACATAAAGAACATCTATTAAATGTTAAAATGTAAATTGTACCTTACATACAGTATTAAACATTTCCTGAACTTTAGACTGATTTTATTAGTCCTCAAAATTGCTGTAGCTTTTTTAGTGATGTATTGAATCTACTGTGCATGAACACTTTTAGCAAAATAAGCTGCTAAAAGACTTAGCTCTATTTTTCTGGGATAAAAATTGAACACCCATATGCACATTCACATTTATAATAAATATTTTTCATTCAGTGATTCATATCATGGGATGTTGGTCAATTCTTTCTTAAGCTATGCTCAGGTTGCACTATGATCTGATCAAATTGTCGCCGACTGAATCGTAGTTGAACTCGGGTCAGGTTTTGCGAAGAATTGCAGATTCATATTTTTAATTGGCGACCGAGAGGTTATGTACTCTTGTCGCTATGACTATACTCTCAATTGCTGCAAGAAGTCTCTTGTCACATGACCATAATTTAATCGAAATTTTATTTAATTTATTTAAAACAATGGTAAGTACAAACTTTTTTCCTCGACTATTCGAAAATAAATAGAAAAGGTACTTTCCAATTCATAAGTTATTTATCTACTTTGAAAAACCAATTTTTTTTATTAAACTAGCATAAACTTTTTCTCCCTGCATAACCAATATTTTAGATATACTAAACGTACAATGAACTTATGAAAAAAAATACAAAGCAAACAATAATTTATTTTAATACAAAACTTAAAACTATATTAGCATTTTTCTAATTCAATGTTTGTTTACTTTTCATCATAACTTTCATTATTGAAAAGACATCAATGATGAGGCAAAAATAATATAAAAATATATATTTCCATTGGCTGATATGTAAAAGGTAGCCATTTTTATTTTATTTTTTATTTAGTTGTAAAGGAAGTGACGTTAAATTTAGTCTTGCTTCTCATTGGCTACGACCCACGACTGAGTCGTAGAAAATAGGAACGTTTCTATTCTTATGATTCAGTCACTGACTCAATTGCAGACCATTTTTCAAGTCGTAAGCACGCTTATGTCAGTCGGTCAGCGACAAATTTGTTGGCGACTGGACTGAAAGAATCGCTGACTCGATGAAATTCATTCAGCGACAGATCGTATGTGTGACCTGAGCATAGCTTTAGACTTACCTCACAATAGATTACATATGTACTATAACTTTTGAGTGGGAAATGACATCATTCAGTTAAATAAAAAATAAATGCACAGCAACTAGTAGCTGCATGAGTGTGAATCAATAAGTCCATAACTTGACATAGTAATTAGCTGAATTTTGATCTGAAATGTTCACTATATAATGTTTGATGTATGTGATTAATACTCACCTCATTGACAAGGAAGGAAATTATGTTGAAAAATAAACATTTTTTTTGTGTAAAATGAATGCTTTTAATCATTAGGCTACAGACTTATTGATGTACCTACACATATGACTTACAGAAATCAATGTTTAGTCTGTTTTTATTTAATATATTTCGTCTTTTTCCATGTAATTAGTTTCCATCAAATGATTTTTGCAACATTTCTTATGTTCTAAACCAATGCTCAAAGCTTTGTAAGTTATATTTAAAGTTTAATTGAATTTTTCAAACAATCCAGTGTATATGTGTGCATTTATGATTTCCTAATACATTAACACATAGAATTGAAGAAGGAATGTTTTTTGCTTCCTCTTTCTTCCTCCCTCTCATGAGAGTGTGAAAGAGAGGAAACATGACTCATGCATATTTTTTGACAATGCTTCTTACATGCAATTACTACAGCCATAAATCAAAGTATTAGTTTTATTTTTGTCAATTCACATTTAATGCATTTATTTTCTTGCATGTGTGATTTAGCAGGATAAGATATTAGAGATAGTAAAAGGTCATAAATATATGAGCAAACACACTGCATCTTCATCATTGATATTCGATTAATTGCTTTATACTAGTTTATCTTTGTATTTTAATAGTCCTTTTCATTCCATATGCACATTTTAAAAGAACACATTTCTTTTTGCAGAGTTTCAGTCTCCAACAACAGCAAAAAGCTTGAATCTGTATTTGCTTCATTCTTTTTTGTTAACTTAAGTAATCTTTTTAGAAAGCAAAAAACATATCTATATTTAATATACATTTTTGCTTTGAAGGCTAATCATTGTAAGTAGCTAAAATTAATTTTAGATCTCTTTATGTATAATAGTTACACGAGGGTTTTTTTTCCACATAAAAATAGATGTGAATGTTCTGTTTGCATATTTAAAACAGTGAAAAGCCTTTTTAACAGTTTACTCTTCAAAAAAACAACCTGTTTGTGTTAATTTTCAACTATTATTACATGTTGTTTTCCAGTCATCTGTATTCACTGTTCTGATTGAAGGAAAATCATAATAATTAGTTTGCAGATGATGTTATTGATTATTAGTTTAATTTCTTTTGATACTGCATAATTCAGACTTTCCCCAAAACTTTTTTTTCACATCTGATTATTTTCAAGAGTTTTTATTTCTTCTTTTTTTGTATATGGTTTCACAAAGGACAGTAAAATAAATTTGTTACTTTGTTTATTTTTTATTTATCACTTCTGGGCATATTTGGAAATTATTTTTTCAATGTGTTTCTTTTTAAAAATAGAAACTTAAAAAATACTTTCTTTCAGAAAATAAGATATTAGTTTAAGAGAATAAAAGAGTAATGTAAGAAATCTGATGAAAACCTAAAAAATAATACATCCTTTTAAAACATTAAAAATTGTTAGATATTCCAGAAACTTGATATAGAAGTTAGTATTAACTCAGAATTAGAAGTATTTTTGGCATGTTGACACTAATGTGAGTTATCATCAAAAATTATATTTAGCCTTGAATATTTCATGAAGTAGAAAGTATATATTCTTGTTTGTATGCATGTGGAATGAAATAGATTTTGAGAAAAATACTATAACCACTAATATTTCTAGGCTTGGGACCAGATATTGAAAAAACAATTTTTGTTTATTGTACTTCAAATTTTGGAATAACTATTCATGGCTGACTAAGCCTAACACACAAATATCATACACAGAATGCATACAATGTACTCTGGCTATATAAGTACTGAAAACCCTCTTATTAATAGGCAGGAGCAGGTGTCCGTTAATGCCAATTGTCCGGTATTACTAAATAATGTATTAAAAAAAAAAACGCCAAAAAACCCATAAAAATAGCACAAATGCATACATGACACAGTATATAATTAACATTATAAGAGAATATAAAATAATTATAAATAAAGGAAATAATTTTATTTACTGATAACTCCACATTTCCTGGTAATACCTCTTTGTTTGGAAGCCATTATAAGTGATAACATAAGAAAGCACAATAAATATGGGGGTTATAAAGGGAGTGAATTAGTAAAACGCTGCCTCCACCGAGAGTGTAAATAAAGTTGGAGCAGGGCTGTGTCTGCCGCCTACCGGTCACTTTGCACACTAATGGACTGGCACTTTGAAATATTCCCGATATTCCTTCATTAGCAATGAACAGATTTTGACTGGTGATAAGAGGTCCTTTAATAAGAGGGTTTATAGTAGTTGGTTTTGTCTGTATACTCATGTCAGAACTTTTCAACATTTATCAGAAATTCAACAGATTTTTTCAAAAGATCAGTTTAGAAAATATAATATTTCTAAGTTTTACAATTAAAAGATCTTCAAGAAACTTGATACAGTAGTATTGATTTAAATTTCTTTGGAAATATGACTGTCATTGGTATGTGCTCAATAAATCCATCCTGCCTTGTGTTTTCTTATGTCCTTTGTAAGCTAATTATTCATTGGATACAAAATGATAGTGGAATGTGGTTGTCCATGTACTTCTTGGTCCACATTTTTCTATGTGAGGCTCTCTTATCCAAATACCTGCTGGTCAAAAAGGAATTCTATCTCTTTGCTTTGTATTTGGTTGAAAGCAACTAGGTTCCTCAAGATGAGATGAATTTGGACTTTTCTAGTTAAGGATATTATTTACTAAAAGAAATGAATAATAAAATCAGCAAGGCAGTAAGGTCACCATGACCTTTTGTCATTTAAGAAATGTAAGGAAAAATGTAATCTGTTTTTCATCTTGTAGGCGATAAATTGGAGATAGAATCATATAATTGCTCTAAAGTTAGTGATTTCAAAAATTCCTGTAGTTGTTGATATACCAATATAGTGATTACATGCAGGTCTGGAGGCTTATAGCTTGTGACCTTGGACAGAGGATTGAAGTATGCAGTAATAGTTCCTAGAATCATAGGTCTTAATAATAATGGTACTAACATTCCCCCCTCTTTTCTCTTTCTTCCCCCCTCTTTTCTCTTTC
>VCCN01005046.1:811963-822684 GCA_006491835.1 Architeuthis dux | reverse complement strand
CCCCCCTCTTTTCTCTTTCTCACCCCCTCTTTTCTCTTTCTTCCCCCCTCTTATGAGTATCTGTGAAAGAAAATATAACTTGTGTATATTCTTTTGACAATATTTGTGACCTGCAATTATTACAGTTTTATTATGTTGTCAAAATTTATCTTTTCATTCTGTTGATGGTATAAAGAAACTGCTGCCAAAACTAAAAGTAAGTTTATTTAATGTTTAAAAAATAGGAATAAGGATAGAATGGAATCAGTTTTGAGGGAATTTACCTTATTGTTTGCATTATCAGGCTATATTTTCTTTTTGGTTTTTACTTGGAATTTTCAATGAATAAAGATGGTTTGTTGTGATAAGAAGCATAATTTATTGATTTTAAGTTATGAATTTCTATTGGGTGGACAAGCAAAACCAATTTATTATAAATAAAGAATAAGACCAGTCATGAGTGCATTATTCTTATTAAAAGATAAAATGGATTGCACAAATCACCATATTTTGTTTCTTCCTGTTCTGTGATTAGGTTGAAAAGATAGCAAATAGTCATATTATTTATTGATAGTTTCTCTGCCATTATGAATGTCTGTTAATGTATATGAATGAGACATATAATGATGACATTTGAAAGATGCCAGTTTTGCTCTATATTTTCACAACACAAAACTATTAGTCTAGTACATATATGCTTATTGATGAATATAGTTGTAATTTATATCATTGGGTATGATTTCAAAAGCATTTAAGCTTACGTAACAGGAAGTGAAATCGAGCCAACATTAGTTAACCAATGTCTTTAATGGGTGACATACCACCTATTTGTAGTAAATATATATATTATGGGTTTTACCTTTTTCTGAAAGAACTGATTTCAATGAACATGGAAATTTCTAACCAATTTGACCATATTACCAACTGTTAAGAAGGCTGGGTAAAGTTATTAGTCCTGTCACTTACCCTCATATAGTACTGAATTGGTTATATAAAGTACTGATTTTGTTACTTAACGTTTCCTTTTAAACTATTTCATCTTTCAGATACTTATTATAAATTGATTGCAAACAAAATTAACTAACTTCAATTGAATTAATTAAAAAATTCTTTATATAAACAATGAAAAAAATCAATATGCTTTTTATACCTTGGTGCAAAATTTGTAGCTTGCACTATTCAGAATATTGAACCAGAATAGTCGCAATAGAAATGTATGTCAATGTCTAATAACATTTTCACTGTGTACGCAAAAGAGGCTGAATTTATGACTTTTGCATTTAGTGCCAAAGGATGTGATGCTATTTTTTACTATAGCATTTTTCTTAAGTTGGGTGACACAACTTTATGAGGTTAGTTTTCTAAATAATTATTTTAGTACAAACATTAGTAGACTTGATAGTGAGCTGTAAACTGAGATCTAGATTTTGGTAAATCTTTCTCGCTCATGACCATTTTCAGTTAATTTGCATACCTATATAATCCATGATACCTCAAAGTGTAAATATTAATGTACCCTTCTCTCAAAATAACCAGCCTTTGGCCTCTTTACAGTTTCAAGTGTCAACAAGAGAACACATTTATTTGCTAACTTTTAATGCACATTATCAACAATACAGACAATGATACTTGATGCTGAATGACCCTTTTGTATTAATGTGTCAAATCTTTATAGACATGAATCATCATTATAGGTATTCATCATCAGTCTCTCAGATAATATTGATTCTTAAACTTCACCTTGTCCTCTACTCTTAAAGAGTATTTTTATTATCAATTTTGCAATGGAGATGTGGGGTGCCCGTGCGTATAACGGCACAGAGAATGGACTCAGTGAGCCGAGTTCAAACTCTGACTGAGGCAGTTTGTGTTCACTTCGCACTGATGTCCTTGGGAAAGTTGTGATAAAGTTTTGCTAACACAGACGGGTGGTTATCCCCAGCTATATGGCGCCTACGGCCGTAAAACATTTAATTATTACTTGACTTATGGTTTTATGGCTGTAACCTACGCGGTCCAGGGGGGATCTCAGGAAAACGTTGCAGACCAGGCCCTGCTAGACATCTCAAAATTGAAGCTGGCATGTCTGTTTACATCCCAGATTCAAGTTCATCAGATGAAACCGATGAATCCTCCAGCGAATCTGACAGGGATGATGCTGTCCAATCAGATGTAGAATCAACTGATGTTTCAGATATCAAAGTTGGCATCTTTGCCCTGGTTCGTTTCCAATATCCACAATCTGTAAAATACTACATAGGAGAGTGCAACAGCATATCTGTCGAAAATAACAAAGCTTCATTTATCTTTCTGAGTCACGTTAATGACTACATCTTCAAGTACCGTTATCATAGAAACTGTGAAAATTGGATTTATTGAGACGTTGCTACAACTTGCAGACATGGTGGAAATTTGGATTTCCTAGTTGCATTGGAATGGCTGAATTGCAAGAAAAATATTTACTAGATACATTTTAGTGATGAAGCACCAGAGATTATAAAGATCTTTTATACTTCTAGGTTATATTTAAGAATTTGATTTTACTTTAATAACACACATTAACTTTTGACAGTTTCACAGAGAATCTCTAAAAATTACTGACCATTTTCACACTATCACAACTAGTTTCTTGGTTTATTAAATTAGATTACAATACTTTCCAAAACGTTATCCTATATTTTGTTGCACCAATTTTGAGATTTCATAACAATACATTTTCCTCATCATAATATGTCTAAACACAAAAATGATGAATGCGGGGAATGTCCAAAGTCACCCCGACTCTAGAGATATTTTCTGGGCAGTAGAAAATCTAAATCATATTTTAATACACCACTGAGGGAATGAATTTATTATAATCTTTTAATAACATTGAAAATAAATTCTTTTATTTTGGTTTCTACTAAACTTTAAATGTTATTTAAGGAAAAGCCAACATTGGCCAAAAATTGTGGTGACTTTGGACAGAACTTACAATTGCTAACTTGTCATTTTATGGGATCTTGGGAAAGAAGACAATTGCATTAGGGTCTATAATTCACCATTTTACTGCTATGATCTTAAAAACAATCCGATTTATTAATAGCTAAGCAGAAAATCAATGTTTTAACCGAATTCTTCCAAAGTCATCCCAGGCCTGGATGACTTTGGACAGCTCACATTTTGAATTGTCATGATCTCAGAAATTCTGTTCCAGGGTTCCCGTGTGACTAGATCTCTGCTATGAATTGGTCTAGGTGAAATAAACACAAATGATTGTTCAAAACTATTTGTACCCAGTCAGTTTAATTTTTTGCTAAAAATTTGTAACACTGACTTTAAGAGTCTTTGACTAGAACATTTTATCACCGAACAGGATTAGCAATGCTTTGTGTAGCCTTGACCATCAGTGTCTGCTAATTTACAAACTACTTTATCCACTCACTGGCAAATAAGTTTATTTATAAAGATGCTATGAAACTGTGTGAATGAAAGTCACGATGCAGATGAACCATGTAAATTTTATAATGGGAGGTTGGTGATTGCTAGATTTTGGATAAAAGGCAAGAGCGTATGCACAGTAAATTGTCCATAAGTAGTTTCTAAACTTAAATTACTATTAATATTTTATCAATGAATTCATTGGATACAATAAATCTTATTGATATTTATTAAAATTAGCTTAGTACTTTACAAGAAATATGTTGAGCTTCTGTAAAAAATTGAAATTGTAACTGTAAGCCTTAAATGTATCTTTTTAATTTTCCATTTAATTCCCAAATTTGAATATGTATAGTTTTATCGTATTCTATTAACTATTTAGGACATTGTAAAATTAATTATTTATAAAACTAGGAGATGGTTATAATGATGCCCTTAACATTTCTTATGCAGGTCACTGAAGGTGTAACAATGGCCAACAGAGGTGCTATTATAAGTATGCATTATATATTTTCAGTTTCTTATAAGTTATTTATTAAAAATTACTGATTATAGCCCTTGTCACAAAACACTGAAATCCAATAATGTTATTTAAAATATTTCTTAAAATTAGGATGTTTTCCAATGTGTATTATGTGACTCAGTAACATTTGTATTTAAATAAACCTTTGTATTGAGTAAAAGAAGTTAGTCTTTCTCCATTCATAGCCTGGTAAATTGAATGTTACAGTTTGATTTGTGGGTTTTATTTTCTTGCTATTGGTATTTATGCTTTAACTTATAGTGATCTATATTTAATCTTACAGTGAATAACTTCTGTAGTAATTGTTCATGACTTGTATTCATCTTAGTACCTAGTGAGTATATAGTTCACCATACAAGAGTAATTTGTAGTCTTGCAATGAAGATTCATTCCATTTAGAATTTAATGTTTATAATTATGTACCAGGCTTTTTGTTTCTTTATCTCTAATTTCTTTATATCAACTGGCCAAACACTGAGAGTAGATTTCATGTGAGATAAAAAAAATATCAAATGTTTCCAAGAGTTGTTTGAATTATTGAACTTGTTCTTTTTGTTGTTACAACATTTTGGTCAATCCATTTTTTCAGTCTTCTTCAGGTGTACAATCTATATGGAAAGATGGAGGTGGTCTCTTTTTTTTCTGTATAGTTCAAACCAGAAAATAGTAACAAACAAAAGAAATGGTAATAAATATACTGATCAGGCCAACCCATTCACAGTAACATGTATAACATAGGCAATTCCATATTTTTATCCACACTGTGTTGAAGTCCATATTGACCTAACTTACACTGCTTCTTTCAATTTTCTCAATCTCCAGTGATGCTCCCTATCTATTATTTGGACAGAGAGGGTAGTGTGATCCCTTCAACTTCCAGTTGTGGTGGGCCATATATTGTTTTATGCCTTATATTCTCTGTCTGAATTTCTGAGATGAGGAATTATCATTATTATTCAGTAATTTATTTGAACTGTTGTCCTCATTTTTGGTTGTTGTAGTAACACTGTTTTAACTGTTGCAGGGCTCCAGACATACTTTTTTCACCACCATCCCAAAAAACAATTTTAACCATCCTGAAGGAAATGTAAACTGTAACAAGAACACCACAAATTTAAAAAAAAATTAACATTCCCCTACCGTGATTTGAAATCATGACCAACTGATTGGTAGTCGTGTCTCTAACCAACTGAGCTAAATTGACAAGTCTTACATATGTACCAACATTTATGTTATAAATATGCAAGGGCTTATTTAATTCTAATAAATAAATACATCTATAAAATTAACATTTCCGTACCGTGATTTGAAATCATGACCGAGTGAGTGATAGCTAGCTCTATTACTGACTGAGCCAAATTCTTACATATCTACTAAATGTATCTCTTCAGTCGGAATAGAAGTAGGAGTGGAGTTTGACACTGCAGCAGCCAGGCTTGTTATATTTATTTTTGCTCCATTCAAATAATTTGGTTTTAAACAAAACTGAAAAGTTATCTGTAAACTGTAGAACTGCAACAATTAATTGATTAGTTAACTATTAAATTAATCACCAACATAGTCCTCTATGTCAATAAACTGAATATCTTTGGGTTGTGGACAGAACAAGACATTTGAAGAAGTCATCTCGGGCTTCTGAAAACAATGATAGACAATTTATCATTTTCTGGCATTTTATAAACAACTAGTTGATTAATCGAGAAAATAATCAACAGATTAATTGATAATGAATAGAATTGTTAGTTGCAGCCCTAGTAAACTGTAAAAAACACAATTAAGAACAAATAAATTGAAGAGCCCAAATTCTGTGTCTCATTCTCAGTTCTTGGTCTTTAAGCCAGTGTTACCAGATAGTTGGAGATGTTTCTGGCCCAAAACACACTAAAAAATGGCCAACTGCCGAAATTGTTTATAAAACATTGCAATACTGCACTACACTCTAAAAATAAGAATTTATTAAAAAATACTTCTATAACAAAGTTAGCTTACCTCGATCAATACTATATTTCAGTCCTAAAGTAAGAGTCCCCAAAACTTTTAATTAAAAAAAAATCCCAGTGAAGATATGCTTGTCCCAAACACATTTTCTACCATCTTCAGGATGATGGGACAGCGTTAATTTTGAGCCCATTGAAATTCATTGAGAACTTTTGGGGATATCGTGTGGACATAAGCAGATACAGAAATGAATGATAAAAAAAATGCAAAAATATCTCACAATCGACAACAAATTCCTGGATCCACCCAAAGATTTAATCACTTCTTCCTTAGTTCATAGGTAATATCGTCAGATGGTAATACATAGATAATAATTAGCTCTGGATTGTTTGATTGTATAAAATCTACCTTTTTATATTTTATTTTTTAGGTAATTTCTTTTATTTTAAAAAAATTTTTAAAATGACCTTTTACAGGCTCTGAATTTTTTTGTATTTTGACATGAAACAGAATATTCCATTTTTTATTAAAAATGGATTATTGCATCTCATTTCTTTCTTCTGAATCCTTTTGTTTTTCTTTTGATATTGGGAGATTATTTTTTGCCTCTGTCAACAAAGTTGTAAAGAAGTATGTTTATTTATGAATTTAGTCTTAAAAGCTAAATGGGAATTTTTACAGAATCTATAAGTGTACAAAAATTACTCTTAAGCAGCAAATATCCAAATAGACTGTTCATTCTATTAACATAAAATTTTCTTTTTAATTCTTTAAAATGATATTGCCTTGGTTATTAAATAGAATAATCTCTGTGGCATGATTATTTTTGTGATGTATTGAGACCATCATAAAATTTCATAACAAGGATGCATTTTCACTTGGTCTTAAATACTATATATGCTGGCATATAAATTGACTTTTTAAGCAATAAAAAACACTTCTCTAATGAGTCCATTTAGACTATGAACTTGACCTTCCAATTACAGTGGGTACTACCCTTCTTGTTTTTTCAGGGTTGACCTATCTGGTGAATATTAGCCTAAATCTGCAGTAACACATTAGAATTGTATATGTAGTAGATGTTTTACTCTAAATGGTAACTTTTGAATAAGTAGATTTTTATTCAACTATTGGCAAATATGCCTTATCAGTGTCTTTTGAATTTGTAGTTAAAATAGCCATATCCTCAGAATTGGCTCCACTGTTGAATTGAAATTGCAAAAATAATTTGTCAGTTGTTTGAATTTAGCATCCAACTAAGCATAAATCTTTATCTGTACTGATGCTGGTTACTAATTCTTTTTTTTCCCCCTCAGACTAGCAAGTTGATAAATCTCCACCATTATCCGCTATTCCAGAAGCTGCATTTCTGGTTGTTGAAAATAAATTCTCTTTTTTCTTTTATGAAAGTTGAATTTCTGAGTTGATAAAGCTTGTCACTAAAATTCATTCATAATTGAATTCAAAATTCAGCAGAACTATTTAAAAATGATAATGGAAAATATCACAGTCCTTAAAGTTTTAACAGATGTTATTCCCAGTCTAATGTGAAACTTACCATTTTCTGATGTCCTATATTCCCCCTAAAAATGGCTCAAAAGGTAAATGTAACTTTCATTGTCCAGCCCAACATTGGTCAGAAGAAATTAAAAAATTGGGTGATAAATGAGAGGAATTTAGGGAAATTCCCCCCCCCCCCAATATTCCCTGCTGAAATCAGGGGGTGAGGGATACTCTTATATGCCATCAAATAAGGTATATGCCATTTCTAAACATGAAGACAAAAGTACATGCATACATACAGCAATAATGTTTAGTAATATATTTGAAGTGAGTGACTAATGTAAAAAAAAAATATTTTTACATCTGTTATAAGACTGGAAATTTCCTTAATGGTAGCAAGTTTTGTTGAATATTGTTTTCTACATGTATGTACACACAAAACATTATCAAAAAATAGTAGGTAATAGTTGAAAATTTCTAAACTATGAAAGCAATGCCACAAGTACATAATAGCTAAGTCTTCTGATACAGGAAATTAAAAAAAAAAAAGAAAGTATCTCTGGCATTGATGGAATTTGTCTACTCACATTTGTTTTTTTATCTTTTAGAAAAAATCTTTTGATAGTTCCAATTTCTAACATTGAGTTCCTTATGAGATGCTGAAAAAATTTGATGTTCCAATATATGCAGCTTTGAAATTTGTCAATGAGAAATAGAAAAATATAAGGAAAAAAATGCACTGTTGTAAAATATAAAGAAATCTAAATTAGTACTTTCTAGTTTTTCTTTCTTTTTGATTTGATTCTAGATTAGCTATCAACCGTAATGCTTTTTAAATGCTTAAAGCCCAGTATCAGACTTGAACTATATCAAAATGATTATTATTTAAAGGGCTTACTGTTTCCCCTGGCTCAGATTTTAGATGGAACTCTTAAACCTGGAATGCAAATTAGGTTTGCAGATTTTATGTCTGGAAGCCTATTATTGTTTAATCTAGTCATTTTTTATCTGTACATACAAAATTGAGTCATTGTTTTCTTTTATAACCAGAAGGTAATGTAGCTTAACTTGATTTAAGCTAAAAATGAAGTTCAAAGAAAAAAATATAAGTATCAAGGGAGGGATTTGTTGTCTTGCATTGTGGCTGAAGTAGTTGCATATTTTTCACTGAAGCCGATGATTGGTGTTCAAACCCAGTTAAACAGTCAAGTGCTGATTTTCATGGCAGGCAGCCCGTTCCCATTTGGAAGATTGGCACAATGCAGTTTTCTTGCCTCCATTTGGCTCTGTTCTCAAACTAAGTTAAACTTAGTAAATATCTATATTTTGTCAATAATCTGTTTTAATTTGAGATGTAAAGCAAACATGAATTAAAAAATAAAATAAATATTCTTTTTGTAATGTTTTTCATACGAGGATGGATCAATAACCCTGACATTAGTTATTAGCTGAATTTTGATCTGAAATTCTCAATTTTTAAGGTTCGATCTATGTGATCTATGGAGAGATGTTGGGTTAAGTGCATTGACAAGGAAGAAGATAATGTTGAAAAATAAATATTTATTGTGTAAAATAAATACTTTTTTTTTCATCCATAGTCTACCAACTTATTGATAAACCTATGTACGTGATTTGGTTAAAATGGTTTAATCCGGCATGAGGACTACATGGAAGGTTAGATGACTGATGCAACACAATCTTCCTAAATGGAGAGTGCCTGCCTGCTTTGTAATAGTGGCAAAGTGCTGATGTCCTAACCCTTCTTCTGGCTCCACTCAATGAAATACTACTAGTAATTTACAATACAGGTAATTTTGCTTGTTTCTTTTTTTGACTGGAGTTTCGCACAGTTTGTAAGCATAGGACAATCAGTTTATGCCAAATAAAGAAATTTCATAACTTTTACACATTATATGTATATGTATATGTATATAAATAAAAAAGAATTTCATTTGTTTGTTAATAATAATAATAATAATAATAATAATGAGAATTTTACATTTCAGGCATTATTAGTGCTTTGTTGTCAATACTTTATTAGCGTTCAATGATCGGCTGCTAGAGCCCTTCCGGTGCGGAAAATTGTTAAAATGACTAAAAGTTACGAAATTTTTTATTTGGCATAAACTGGCTTCCCTATACTTGCAAACTGTGCAAAATTTCAGACAAAATAATCAAAAAGAACGACAAAATATGAAACAAGCAAAATTACCCTTATTGTAAATTACTAGTAGTATTTCATTTTTTTTTTTTTTTTTTTTTTTTTTTTTTTTTTTTTTTTACACCAACCACTGGTACGGTGGGAAATATGCAACTAATTTAGCATCTAAACGGACTGCAGTATTATTTTGGCTTAATTAATTTGAATACATACAGTGGGTATTGTAATCTTGACTGGACTTTTAATGTCATTTGTGAAATATATAAATGAAATATAAAATCAATTCGAAAATTGCAGGACTATATACTTTCCATAGTTTCCATGAAATGTTGATTTTTCAAAATAATTGTGTAGTTTTTTTGTTTTTTTTACTACATCTTAGCTTTTTGGACTGAAAACCTTGAACATTGTGTTGAATACATTTATAGTACGTGCAGAACAGAGAAAAAAACAACTTAGATGAAGCAGAAATAAAAGATTCTAGCATATTTGGTAAATTTATTGAGTAAAAAATATGAGAATTACCAACTTATACTTATAGCCATTTATATTTTATTAAAAAAGGTAAGAAAAGGATCACAAATTAATTGGTTTTCTAATGTGCTTGTTTTGCAATTTTTGAGTTTTTAAACTGTTTTTCTAAGTTTTTTTTTTTTTTTTTTTTTTTTTTTTTTTTTCCGAGTTAAGCTAAAATATACAATTATCTCTGGCAGTCTTTGAAAAAAAATTTTTAAAATAAAATGATCACGAAAAAATGCAATGTAACAAACCTTATGCAATCACCGTCCATTGCCTTTAAATCTAATCATTTCTCTTTCATTCGACATCAAATTATTGGTAGTGTTTTGCTGAATATTCCTTGTAATAGTTTCATCTGATACAATGATTGCTTTTGATAATGCAATAAAATAGTTCTTATCACTTCTATCATTTTGTGTTGCTGTCATTGTAGATATTTACTAAGTATAGGCTAGTCTGGCACAGGGCCACAATAATGGGTTTTTTTCTGTCATTGTGTGTGTGTGTGTGTGTGTGTGAATAGATGCAATCTTTTTATATTCTTTGCTTTCAAGTTGGATGTTTGTTTAAACTCATTTGCATAAAGTTTTTAGAATTTTTAAAAATACCCTTATGTAATCATTCTCATAGTTTTATTTTCATATTTTTAATTCATATTTTTTTTTTTTTTTTTTTTTT
>VCCN01005046.1:779236-804843 GCA_006491835.1 Architeuthis dux | reverse complement strand
TGTTCAGTGACTCAAATTGTCTTCCTTTGTTTTTCAAATGAAGGGTCAGGAATGTGAAGAGTCGACGAAGTGAAAAGTCAGCCAATCAATGTTCGGGGAAACTGAGTTGAATGCCACCCTGTGTGACCATAGCTACATAATTCTAAAATTTCAAAATATAGATATTTCTTAACATTGAAGGTATATATTGATGTATCCTTAGAATATGTTCACCCTTTGTTTGTGCCTCTCATTTAATTCTGTATTCAGAAGCTTAAATGCTTAGTTTTACTTTATGAAATTTGAAAAATTATAATCCACTTATGTGTAGTTGTAAAATCAGTGGCTAGTCTAAAAAGAATTTATTACAAGTTTGATTTGAACCATTGGAAAATGAGGCCTAACTTTAGAAGTTGCACATATTTGTTCATTTAAATAACTATAATATCAGGTGTCCTGGAAGGCATTTGTCTTAAGAATATACAAGGAATAACACTGATAAGTATGTACAAGGTTGTCAAAATGTTGGTGACCCATATGTTCACCAGATGAATATTGTTTTTCAAAATTATATTCATGTTGGCTTTAACTTCTGGCATTAAAAACCGAATTGTAATTATAGTTTTTTTTTCAAATTTCATAAAATAAAACTAAGCATTTTAGCATTTAAGCTTCTGAATACAGAATTAAATGAAAGGCACAAACAAAGGGTGAAAATATTCTAAGGATACATCAATATATACCTTTTGCCAGGTTTTATTGTAAGACGTTTTCTTCAATATATTTTGGATAAAAACAGATTATTTGTTTAGAAAGATACTTGAAAAATATAGATCAAAACAACAATAAATAACTTATTCTTAATTGCAATTATGAATTTAAAATGTAATTAAATTGTGAGGATTTTGCTATGAAAATGTTTGCATGCGTGATTGTCTTCATGACATCGAAACAAATTCTTATGCAAAATCTTTTAAAGTTTGTTAGCGTTTGCAACAGCTGCCAGTTTAAGAGGTGTTATTAATTAGATAACAAACCAGATATGGTTTGGGCTGAAACCTCTCTACAGTGCAAACATCAGTAGAATTCTCTCTACCATTTAGGCACGTATTACTTTGTTTATCACTAATTTACTATACCTTTTTCTGATACAGAATGTTTTCTTGGTTCTGATTTTCTTTCTTTTATTCATCCATCTGTGGTTGAAGTCACATTTCTGTCTCTTGATTGTTGAAAACCTTTTTCTTTAATAGATTCTCCTCTTTCAATAATTGAACTGAAGTTAACATTTTAACCGGTTTGGATTTTGGCTTGCCTGATTTAAAAAAGATAGTGGTTGTTTATTTTTGGTTTTTCAAACTTCAAACATTGGAAGTTTTTTTAGTTTTAAAACACACAACTGTATTTCTTCTGCTAGAGAATTATTTATATTATGAATTTCAACTGCACAAATGTTTGAAAGACTTGTCAAGTAGATGACGATTTTAAAGCTTACAATTTAGTCAACTTTATTAACCACGCCTGAGCAAAACAAATCAGCCAGATTCAACCCCTGATATCAATGTATAGACTAAAATGTTGAATTTGAAGAATATTTTCAGCAGATAAATACATTCTCAAATTCCAAACATGTAAAACTTTGGGATTTTTCATAATATTTCATTTTGCAGGATGAGTAATTTAACAATGATTGCAATAGTTTTTCAAAGATTACTTTCAACCTTTTTGTTTGCTTGTAAAAAAACAAAACATTTTGATTAGATAAAGTACAGCACAAACAAACATATTGCAAATTTTGCAACTATACAAATAGATTAACCAAAAATACTGAACTAGAAATGTACTGTTATGTTGGTTAATGCAAACTATAAGATAAGCCACACCGTAAAGGTTTAAATTTTGTATATACTATCAATCTATTTTAAGGTTTGAAATGCTTGCTTATAACAATCACTTGTGAAAACATCAATGTTGATTCTACCAAGGTATGCAAGAATACATTGTTACTTTGCCTGCAGATTTATGTAAATTTTATGAAATGTTTATTAGTAGATGGTTCGTGTAGTTATACTTTGTCATATGATTTTCTTGACTATCAATAAATTTATATAAAGTTTGCATAAGTTAAAATTGTAATATGAATTGTTAGTGAATATTTCCATTTATTTATTATTTTGGCAATTTTAGTAGGCTTCTGAGCTCTTTGCAAATGCCAACAGGAAATACTGGCAGTTTTCCCTGCAAACTCACACTATAACCATTGTAACAATCTTATTTACCTTTAGGGAGTATTTTAATTGCCAAACTCTGCTCTAATATTGGTCTGTCCAGTTTTAATAGCTATCACTGAATATTTTATTTTTGAAAATTTGCATTCTTTGTGTATTTATTTTATGATTAATATTTCATTTGGATACAGAAAGTCAACATGGGTTTATTTGCAATTTTCTCAGTTTTATTAAATGATTTCATTTAAATATATTTTACATGCATGACATACCTGCTTATAGTCACTTTAGTATTTGCACACTGGCTTTTTAATTTTTTTATTTTTGATATTTAACTATTTTAAAAACTGATTCCCAAATTCATTTTCTCTAGAATGAATACAACAGTTCAGGTTTTGCATCTTACAGCCCTTTGTATCTTACAGCCCTATAATATTTACAAGTCAATAAAAGTATTTATAATTTTTTTCAGATAATTAATATTTTATTTTATCTTTTTTAATTTTTTTTTATATCATGATCTTTTTCATTTTTGCAATATTTTGCCCAGTAAGTTGTTCAATCATCAGGTGTATGTAGATGTTTATTGAGCTATACATGTGTATTGTATGCTCTATTTGGATCTTGATTGGAATGACTTAACTTAGGTTATGTTTTCTTAAATTGGGTCACTTTTATATTTTTATAAATTGATTTTCTTTTTTTTTTTTTTCTTTCTTGGTAGATTTATTTTTGGACATGTATATATTCATTCTATTAAATATTCACAATTCTTAACTTATTTATCTTGATATCCCTCTGATAATTTGTTTACATCTTTATTATTTGAGGTTACCTTGACTCAGTCTTTCTAAAGTACCAAACCAATGAACAATCAATAAGAATGTTTTGCAATACCAGCTGGCATCCATGTATGGCTTATGCTGCTGGTGCTACCGCTGTTACTATTACTATGGCTTCTTATTGCTATTGTTGAACTGCAGTCTAGTTTGGCTATTAGCAACTAGCATTTCTACTATGTTAAATGGATTACTTGTTCTTTTTACCTGGTCTACGAATGTTGCAAGGTCTACGAGAGCCAAAATTGAAAAAGAGAGATTACATTTGTTGTGTGTACCAATGTGACACCCAGGCAGATTTTTGAAGATTACTACCCAAAAATGTTTTTTTGATGTGTGTGGGCTTGATTTACAATGTAAATTCATGCTAATTTCTCACATTTTGTGCCTGCATGAAATGACGTGTTTATGATGCGGTCTGTGTCACTAATCGTTTTGATGTGGTTTTGGAATAGAATTGAGAGGGATAGAATGTTTATCTTTTACGATGGAGGGGGAGGGGGATAAAGGAAATAAAAAGCTGATATTGTGTCAGTGTATGAACCAAATGAAGAAGACAACGGATGGTACGTCCAAAAGCACCATAGAGTTATTGAGGAACACACATACACACACTTGGATACAACCAAAATGTAACAAGGCTGGAGAAAACCATTGAAAGTCCACTTTTAATATAAGCCCTCCCTTTTTAAAAAAACATTAGCCCCCCCCCCATTTTTGTCTTTTTGGCCCCCACCAATTTTGTTGTCTTCCCCACCCCATTTTCTTTTGTATTCTTGGTAGCCCTCTCTCCAATATATTTTTCAATTGTTTTGGGTGCTGCTACCCCCCCCTTTGACTCTCATTATACCTAATCTGTTTTCGCAATCAGCTTTCAACCTTTGTCAGTTAGTTCTTGTGAAAAGATATCAAAACTGTTTTTTTTTTTTTTTTAATTTTATTTTTAGGGAGTACCTTAATTCAATACCTCTGGCTACAATGGCCCATTTGTTTTGGCTACTTAGATAGAGGTTATGAAATCAGACCTTTTAGTATTAGATATATAGATGGAAATCAGATCATTTATTGGGGTAGGCTGGGTAAGCTCGAATGCTGACCCCACACTTAGTTTTTGAAAATTAAAAAAACAAAAAAAAACATTCCGGTGTCCCATTAGTAATCACAGAAAGTTTGGTGGCCATAGCTCTGTCTGTTCCTGAGTTATACTGTCACATGCAGACGGACAGATATTTGGTGAACTATTATAGGATGCTATAAAAAGGTTAAGCTATACTACAATCTATAACAATATAGACTAGTATTTTTATTGATTATCATTTGCTTATGATAGCTCTTCAATATTTGAAGATGATGAAAATGAATATTGGGCCATATTGAAAATTTTGCTGATATTTTACCAAGTATATATGCTATAGTTTTGAAGCACTTCAGATAAATGGTTATTAAGATTCAACTTGTCACTTTTGCATCTTGTGGAGAATTCATGTATATATTCAAATGGTTCTTCGGACGATTGAACTCCTTCTTGTTTGTGTTGTAATTACAATGTTCCGGCCGATCCATTCTTAGGCCTTCTTCAGGTGTGAGAAACGGAAGTTTTGTTTTTAAAGGGGGTAACTATTATAACGCAGGGCCCGGGTGTTTCTGTGTCTTGTCAGGTTTAGGTTTAGGTTTGTTGAAGTGGAACCCGCATCAGGTTGAACTCCGCACTTGTCTGACTAATGCATTTAGTTGACATTTTGATGTGAGCTGCTTCTTTGATTTTTCTCTGCTACCAACATCGTTCTCTGTCAATAATCTGGACTTCCTCCCAGAACTCCTTAAAAAAAAACATTTAAATATTAATGACCCTTCTCAAAACTATAGAAAATATCATGTATATATATTTGGTTTTGTCTGTCCACACGATATATCTCTGAAAGTACTGAATGGATTTCAATGAAATTTTATGAAAGGGTAACATTTTGGGACGGATCCAGGAATCTCTTTTTGATTGAGTGATATTTTCCGGGTTTTTTTTATTTTTTCTTTTTTTTTTTTTTTTTTTTTTTTTTTTTTTTCTTTTTTTTTCTTTTTTTTTTCAATACATATATACGTTCATGACTGTTCACACAATATCTCCAAAAGTTCTCAATGAATCTCCATGAAATTTTGTGGAAGGGTGGACAATAGGCTACGGAGGAAGTGATTAAACTTTGGGGTGGATCCATGTGCAATTACCTTCCCTATGTCGTAGTTATGTCCGCACCACATAATATTGCCACAAGTTTTAATGTCTGTCTACACAATATCTCCTAAAGTGCTGTATGAATTTCTATGAAATTTTGTGGGATATGTGCTACGGAAGAAGTGATTAAACTTTGGGGTGGATCCATGCACAATTACTTCCCCGGACAATGGCATTGGCAGAGCTATGTGCTCTCTGAGTGCTTTCTTTTTCTTCATAACATTGCAGATCATGTTGGACATCCTAGAAGAATATTTTTTTTTTCTTTTTTCCAGTAACTATTTAATTTTAAATGCTCTTCAATTATTATATTGTTATCATATTGCATCATTTGTGAAAATTAAGTTACTCAAAATCTTACCTGAGGATGAATGGAAAGCTTTATGATAGAAAGATGACTAAAGTAAAATTGAATTATATGAATATTAAATTGAGATAACTTTGAGATGTGTATCAAATAAAAATATATTTTATCTTTTTAATCTAAATTTAATTATATTATGAAGAATGTCTTCTTGATAGCTAACAGACTGAGACCAAAGTTTATTTTATGGATTTACTTAGAAACTAGAATGTTGTATATTTTAAGATTAAGAGACATTTTATAAGTTTATAGGATGTTTCAAGAATGGTCATATTTTTCAGGAGCTGAAGAGAAACTTAATATTTGTCATCGTTGGAAGTCTATCAAGATGTAAATATCCCACATTTAACTATAATAATCTTTTAATGTTTTTACACTTTTATACTTAGTTTATACAATTGAATATTTTTTCTGTGGACAATTTTTAAAGTTTTCTGATGTGATACATTCCTTTGGTTTAAAAAAAAAGAAGGCGATAACATAATTTTGTGCTCTCTCTTTCTCTCTCGTATATGTATGAGCACCTCCACCTAAAAACAGGCAACCCATATGGTTGTTGATATGCCAGATCACTGTTATTATTATTTTTACTATTTGATTTACTATTATATATCAATTCATTATTACTGGAAATTTATTTCTTACTGCATAACAATGAAGAATAATATTGTTTTGAAATCATATTGTTAGTATCAATAAACTTCGATAGCATGTTCTGGTAATGTAGTATGGAGATTTTACAAAATCTAATTACTTTCTTAAGTACACCATCTGTCTGTTTGTCTGTCACGCTATAGAAACCACCTGAACATGGGCACAGCCCAACCAAATTTGGCATGCATATTCAATGGTCCTAGGGGGAAGGTTTTTACAATTCTATTTACAATGTAACTATAATGCTAAACTGGTCCCTTACTTACCATTCAATATACATATCTCCTTGTTTTATATGTTTATATATAATTCTTTAACTTAAGGGTTGACCCCTTAAGTTAAAGAATGAAGGTAAACTTTTTTTTTACAAGTGTGAAAGATTGTCTTCTTTTTTTTCTTTTTTTTCTCCTTAAATATTTAACCTGGTGTAGACAGGTACTTCAGCTAGTTACACTACAACACAGGCAGTATAAATAAATAAATACCCTTTCTAAGAAGAATGCCTAACTTCTCATTCCATAATGGCTTTGCAATATCAATCGAATAATCTTAATTCCTTTAATCTTCCATGTTAGAATCTTTGGATATTAGAGGTTGCAGTGCCAGATTTACATATGCGCTGAGCAGGCTGCAACCTAGGGCCTCATAATCTTGGGGGGGGGGGTTTAAAGAATTTACCATTTAATTTTATTTCATTTATAATGATAAACATCAGGGTTTTATGGTGTTTATTACGGTGGGGGGGACCCAATAATCTTTATGAAACCACTTGAGTGGCTGCTGCCCCTACTTTGAGAAGCCCTGTCCTATCCCAGGGCCTCCAGTTGCTTCAACCCGGCACTGAATATCTTTTTCTAAGTAATATCATTATTTGTTAAGACTAAAATTAGCACAGGAATGCTTAGTGTTGCCTGACCAAAATAATTGTTGATATATTGAAAAATGGCATTTTTATATATATAATTTTTTTTTTTTTTTTTTTTAAATTCCACCATAGGAGATAATTTGGCCACATAAATTGCTCTGTTTCAATTAGAAATATTTAAACTAGTATCTTCATTAGTGCCATTTTTATTTTTGTATATTTATATACTTTTGAATATTTTTTGATTCAAGCAAACAGTATTATTTTAGCAATATAGATTTACAAAAGTAATTTGCTCTATACTTACACTATGAACTAATAACTAAAGCAATATTAAATTACAAAAGGGTTAATTTTCAATAATAATTTTGCTGTTTCTTTTACCATTTGGTTCAGGGAGTTTTGTTCATTTTTATTTAGATCTCCAAGTATTTGAAATGCATTTTTATTCCAGTTCACATTAAATCAATTAGTTATAAATTAAAAAAAAAAAGAATCCTGCAATATAATTTGAATTATAATCCACCATCAAAATATTTTTAACTCTTTTGGAGCATTTTAAAACAAGAATTTGAATCCGGATTTTTTTAACCACAAACTACTTTCCCCCTAATCCAATTCATGGTCATTGTATTTAATGGTTTGATCTTATATAAGCCATTGCAATTGCATGCTATTAGTGTTCCAATCTTCAATATTCAGCAAACCTGCTGTAAGTTTGTATCTATTTGCCACACGCATAGGCTCATGATAAAAATATGTATGCTGCAGCTGGGAAAAGGAAATATTGGAAACTTGCAATGTTATAAATTTGTCCCATTGCAAATTGTCTCAGTCTCAGTCTGCCGATGTTGTACGCTTCAGACAGACACTCGCTTACAAAAATTAAAAAAGGACGGGGAAAATAAAGCAGAAAACCCAGACAAGCCCCACGAATGTATTTACATCTCCAACTGATGTCATGGTGGAATCGTTGTTTCAATAAATTGCATTGCTCCTAGCCCTCACCTATCAGTTGTCTTCATGCTGGTTCTTAGTTCATTCCAGTCAGCATGGAAAGAAGATAGGCCCGGTCTGCAATGATGGTGATGTGATGACGATAATGCCAAGATTTGTGCAGGAAATAAACACCAGATTCTTATGAGACCGGAATAAATTCTTGTAGTAATTTCATTTAAAATCTGAATTTAGTTACTTTTATGAGGAAAGCAATGGTGTTTTGTGGAATAAATTAATGTGTGTATGTTGTTAATGGTGGGCTATTCTCATCAATGACATTGACAAGAGCCAGTAAAACTAGCTTGTGTTAAATATCAGAATTCAAATAACATCACGTTTTGCAGAAAATAGTTTTAGAATCTTAATAACTTAATTCCTCTAATACTATCAAACTTTTTTATTCAATAAGTTAAAGTACAATATACTTGAAATCTTTCCATCATTCTCAAAAATGTTATACATTTTAAGGCACGAATATCGATTTATGCTGTCACTGATTTAAAAAAACACAAACTTGAAGATTAGGGTTGGGAAGCTTTAGGGTGGATAAAAAGAAGGAGAAAGAAACATTACAAAAAGTTGAGTATCTTTTGATAAAAACGTTTTAATTTCATATTCTGTACAAAACAAATTAAAAAAAAAAAAATCATTTTTGTTGAGTAAGTAGGTGAAGTGCATAGCTTAAAAGATTTGGAGCGATAAAAAAAAAAAAAAATTTTTTTCATAGCCGTTTCTTTCTTGGATATATTTCAATAATCAACGACACTCATAAATAAATAGTTCTTTTTGTTTTAGTAACTAGTTTTTAAAACCAAGAATTAATTCATCGATAAATAACTTTAAGCGCCTTTACTTTTTTTTAAAGAAAAAAAACAACTTTATTTTTAAATGTCATAAGACCCCTTTTTAAGATGAGTAGATACCCAGTAACGGAGGTACAAGTTTTTGGTTTTGTTTGTCAGTACCCTTTTTTTCCCCCCTTGCTGATCACTCATGCACAAATGGTTTCATTCACAAAAATTCAATAATATGTTGTAAGTAAATAGCGAATCACAAGCCATAAAACACTATTGTCGGTGGCCAGCTGCAAATGGTACTGAATGTTTGATTGGTTAAATGCATTACCTTTCTTGTGTCTCTGCTGCTGCTGATAATCATGACTACTACTACTAATCTTATTCCTTTCCGTGTCTCTTTTCAATAATATCAAGTTCAACTGTAAACCGTTTGACTTAGAAATGTATCCAGTAATTCTTAGTCAGTGATATTGGTCAGAGGGCTTCTAGGGATTCGTTGGACTCATTGAAATCATTTCAGTAGTTTTAAGTTATCCTTTTCTTTCAGGGGATTTATAGTGATTGTGTAGAGTTGCGTGCAATTTCTCTCCCCGTAATTTTCAACACTAATGTTATACTTATTTTATTTAATCATCCTAAAAATAAATTTGGTTAAAATTTTATTTAAAACTGAAAGGCGATAAAAAAGAATAAATAAACACAGCCACTAGAAAGTATGTTTATAAAGCTAGCATGAAATCCTCAATATTCAGCCATGTTTGGTTCATTGTTGTTGTGCAAAGGTCTACCTTCTTTTCTAAGCCTCTGCTTGATCGCTTTCTTCTGTTGTCTGCCCAAATATGCATTTCTCCATTTTATCTGCCTCTTTCTCTTTCTCTCCATCCAGATTTTTCTCTCCCTTTTCGTCTAGAGCTCTCTATTCCCCCCTCCTGCTACTATTATACGTTTTATTTCTCATTCAGTGCTATTATTCCCAAATGTTCATTGTTACACATTTTCTCTATTTTCGTTTAGATAAATGGCATTTTTATTTTTTCAAAAATATTTCCCTTTTAACGAATACATGATAAATTGCTATATCGGTATTTAAAAATTATTATTACAATTTGAAAGTATTAAGGTAAATACTAAAATAAAGTTGTTTTGTTAGACTAATAATTAGAATTATTTCTTATGTGAAGATTAATATCTTTGACTTTCTTTTGAACAAGCACTAACATTTTTCAGCATCATACTTGATATCGGTTAAATGTTGATATGTGATTTTTTTCCATCCATTCATATGGGAGATAATTTATTTGATTACTTGAAACTTTACTATATTATTTGAAGATGTTTTCATTTTTTATTGGAATTTATAATTAGTTTATGTAGCTCAGACAATTTGGAAAAACTTTTAAAAAAACCTTTAACAGCATAAATAGTTTTTGAGGCTAAGAAAAATATTAAAGAGGCAATTAAGAATTGTACAAAAACTGCTCTTTTTTCCTAACTTACCTATAGTAACCGAGTCTTTGCCTATTTCCCCATTTCCAATTTTTATATGATTTTGAAAATGAAAGTCATGGAAGAATAAGAGTTCTTACAGTATTTTCCTCTTTGATTATGAATATTCGTTTTTATGTTTTAAAAAAAAAAACTATATTTATTATAGTTCAGCTACCTTGCTTAGATATTGGAATTTGTGGTTAATTTTGGTTTCTCTTAACTTTACCCCTGCAACTGCATCCCCGTTTTTTTGTGATGTGCTTTGGCATGTACTGTTGAATGAAATTATCCAGAACCCTTTAAATCAGTGCTTTTTATAAACTGTGGTTTTCTGGTTAAAGCTTTCTTATTTACATTTTGTCTTCAGCATTTGTATATTTCTATTACATTGTAATTTTTATATCATGTAAACTAGCTAATTAAAAATATTAGTTTGGTGAGAAAGTTCCTGAACAGTAGAGAAAGTTCTAGAAGTTTCAGGCATAGAATGTTCTTGAACCCTTTTCAATTTGGGGTTTGATAGTTACTAAGCTTAGCTTAGTATGGCACAAGGCCAGAAGTGTGGTGCACTCAGAAGATCACAATAGTAGCTTTTAGCTACACAATCATCAGTTTCACTTTCATCAAAACATTTACAATGACAGAAACATTGATTTCTTGTAAACAATTGAGAATGTGTCTGCTGTATAATTTCAATGCATTAAATCGACTAGATATTTGGGGAAAGATACTATTGGCCATATGACAGCATGGTGAATTTTAGACATTCAACAAGGCTCAAAGTGAATGACCATTGGAGCTGGATCTGGACAAAATGTGCCTGGTCATAGAAGCCAATCCAGAGTTGACCAACTGAGAAGTAGTGCAGCCGTTTAACTTCACTCACCTCACCATCCTGCGTTATTTGACTATAATTGGTAAAGTCTTTAGATTTGAAAATTGTGATGGATAACAACTTTAATTGCTGTTTGGACATTTGCATATATTTGATTTGTCTGCAGTACATACATGCATGAGTGGACACCACAACAGGTGATAAAAAATGGTGCCTGTATGTCAACATGACATACAAGTGAATCGGGACAGACAAGGATGCTGCCACTGTAGCCACATCAAAGCCAACATTGTTTCAGAAAAAAAGTTATGCTTTCTTGTTGGTGGGATGTGTGATACATTGTTTAAAAGGAACCGCTTGATCTGAACGAGACTACCACTATGTGTACTGCACACAGGTGCAAAGTGAGGGTTGCTGCAGTTGCTGAAAAATGCCACCAATTGTGTAAAATGTGCCTGTTGCATCACAGTGTCAGACCACATGTTGCATGGATGATCTGTGAAAACAAGTTGGGTTGGTTGGGAAATTCTGCTGCACTTACCCCATTCACTCAACTTGACACCCTCTGATTTCCACTTTTTTCACTCCTTGCAGATCATGCTGAATGATTAGAGCTTCTAAAATGGCAGCAAATGGCACTTGCAAACCTGCAAATTCGAAACCAATGTCATTCTATCACAAAGAAATCTATGATTTGTCTACATGTTGGCAGGAAGTGATAAATAGCAATGGTGATTATGTAGAATATATTGTTTTTTGTTTCTTTTTTGAAAAAAAAAATTTTTTTTGACTGCAAAAAATGTCTGGAAACTTTCTTACCAACCCAACCTAGTATTCAAAACCATAAGATCCAGAATTAATATTGTACACATTGTAATTCATTAGAACTATTAAATCAGAATAATTTGACAGTTTAAGTTAGAATTAGCTTCATCCCATACAAAGACTATGGCAAACAGCTGTTCTACTATACTGGAGCACTTTTCATGAGGATATAAGCGTCTTAGATTTGTAAAATCCTAGCTTGATTGATTATTTGATATGTTCCCAACAATCCTTTGTGCTAAGAGATCTGATTATTTCACATATGCTTCTATCTTTACTTTTTAAAATTATTTCCATTGCATGTATCATAAATAGTGAGCGCTGGCTGGAAAAATAAAGATAATCATGGTAACCAAACCTCTTAAATTTCCATATAAAATGAGATATTACATTTGAAAATTCATTTTAATCTGCACAAATTGACCTTTTTTGTGAATTTTAGTTCAAATCTAGTAGCACAAGTTCCCATTTGTTATCCACCATGAAATTTTGTACTTATCATGCCAAAGGCCAGACCAATTATTTGCCAAATTTAGAAAAAAATTGTCAGCATGTTGATTGACATATGAAAGCTCACATAATAAAAGTTTTAGATCTACTTGCGTACTTTAAAATGGTATGTAAATAAGCTTTCTAGGTGTAAAAACAACTGAGATATTGATTTTCAAACTTTATCATTACCTTCTAAGATTCACATTTTTCAGAGGTCACTATCTCAGGAACCCTTTGAGACAGGTGTCATTCAATTTGTCTCATAAAGATCTATAATTGTGCCAAATTTGAACAAAATCCGTGGTCATGGTTTGACCCTTTGTTGATTTGACATGGTAAAATCTTGTCATATTGCAAAAACACTTTTTAAAAAATCAAAAAAAAAAATCTTTAGGTTACTGTTTGTTGATATTTTGATAATACTGAAAATATAAAATTGAACACTTCACAATCAAAGATGTGATACATTTCTTAAGACTAGATTTTGAAAATAGAACAGTGTTAAACTGTTTCTCCCACCAATACTGGAATGTTTTACAAATGATCATGAGGTATTCTACGCTAATTTTATTTGTTTGTTGGTTTTTATAGTTATCTGATATCTATTTACTTAAGTATTAAACATCCTTGGAGTGTTTAAGAAGATTTAAAGAATGTTTTTAATGATATTCAAATATTAATCATTTTTGTAGTTTTAATGCTATATTTTGAACTGATTACACAAAAAATGCGAATAATATATGTGCCATTTGGTTCACCAATTCTTTTTTTCTTATTTGATGAATGATTTATAGCCTGCTTGTAGCAAAGGAGACTCTTTCTTTATTCTATTGTAGTGTTCTTGTGATGAGATAAGGTCAGAATGACTTGCTATGGAATAAGGCGAAGGACCACGTTTCTAGTTCACACCATTTCACGGACATTAATAATGGGTTACTATTATTGAAAATGTCTTATTAGTGCTCTTCTGTAGTTTTATCTAACTGGCTCATGAATAATTTCTATGGTAATTATTGTATCAGATTAAAAAAAAATATATATCTCTGCTGATATTTGTAAATTTCTTATGGGACTCGTATGGAGACATTGATCATTGAAAAAATCATCATCATACAATAATAACAGATGCAAGTGAATTAGTCTGAACACCTTGTTCTTTGTGACTCTTGGAGATTGTCTTTAAGGACCTCTAACTGCTTGTATCCCATTACCCTATACTTTTTTACCCACCCTTTTAAGACATTATATTTACAACCTGTTTAAAAATTCTGCAGAGGAATAAAGTTGTATTAGTTGATATCATCATCATTGCTACAGGTAAAATAGATCTTTTGCATGATACAGTTTTCATGAAATTTACTGTAAACGGTTATCTTAGAAATACCACAAATGATTTCTTCTTTTTCTTAATTTTTTCTTTAGTCCTTGAAGATTTTTTTCCTGAATTATTGAATTTTTGCTTTACCTTCTATATTAATGTACTGAGCAAGTTAAACATGTTCTACCACATTAAATTGTATCTTAGTCCAAAAGCAACAACTGCATTTAGATTTAGATAGAAATATACATTTCTAAATTTTGCATACAATCCACTAAATTCTAGAGGGTGTTTAAGTTATTGGTGTTCGTTTTCAGCACTGAATCTTCCTCAATCATAATGTAAGAAAACCTGGATCTAACGTCATATCATTTTGCATTACTTGACTTGTTTCGCTGTTTTGTCCTCATTACTACTTTTAATGATTTACTAGAAATAATTTAAAAAGATGAATTTGAACATAAACTGTAAGTGCTCTTATAAATAACATCTTTTATTTGTTTATTAATCACCTGCTTTCATACTGTTAATGAAAAAATTACAAAAATATTGAAAATTAATGAACATTTTTATATGGTCATAATTGGATTTTACAATTTTTTTTAGTCGGTCGCTTTGATTTTGATAATATTTTGCCATCTGACTAGTGACTAAACCAGTATCCTAAATTTATTACTTTTTATTCCTCCATCATTTTTCTAATTTTTTCTTCCTTTTAACAAAAGGTACTTAATAAGTTTACTGCAGAATAATTGACTATTATAATTTAAAAAAAATGATTAATCTGTTCTGTGCTGATTGCATTCTTCCTATTATGTGCTTTTCTTTTTGTCTACTGGTCTTATTTTTTTGTTAGAAACCATCAACCAAAACTGTCACCATAGGTTTCTTCAGTTTTCAAGTGAGTCTAGCTGGCTATGTATGTGTCACATGTACTAGAGAGCTGAAAATTTAAACATTTACTCCTTATTATGTCTAGAAAAAACTTCTGTTTTTTTAATTTATTTTTTTTTAAAAATTCCCCCAAAATAGGTTTGTAGCGGGGGTTCAGTTTACAATGTAAGTTTCTGCTAAATTGTGTTCATGTTTTTTTTTTTTTTTTTTTTTTTTTTTAAATTTTTAAATTCAAACTTTGTTAGTGATTTTGGCAAAAAGAAGAAAACATATTTTGTTTTAAGTGAATAAATGTCTTTTTGTTTATATAATGTTTCTCAGTGTAAAAAAAAAATTGGAAAAGAAAAAATATTTTCTCTATAGTGTAAACGTATTTCGTTCTCTACCGTAAGTAAACCTTAAAATGTTTTTATGTTCTTCAAAGATTTTTTCAGGAGCAGAGAAAGTTAGCTGACAGCACATAGTATTTAAACATATTTCTCATTTAGTTTGCTATCAGCTAAACGTTTGTATCTTAATGTCATTTATTCAGACTTCCTGTGAACTAAAATATTCCCAAATCTGTTAATAATTATTCTAAATCACTGGCTTATGAAGTTTAAAAAAATAAATGATCCATTTTATCCTTAGTTTTTATTAAAGATTTTGAAACTTAGTTTGCTTTTGTTATGGGATAATAATGAAGTATTTTATGAATTAGCTAAATTTGAGAAAAAGTTTAATAAATATTTTCCAAAGATGTACTTCTGATTTGGATGTAGAAAGCCTGTGTTAGAGAATTCAATGCTAGTCGGTTTTAGAGGTAGATGCTAAGAAACCAGATGCTTGTCTTTGGAGTTATCATTCAATAAGACTGATGATTATACCCAGTCACTTGTGTGGCAGTTTACTAAGATCTGCACTCTCCAATTTAACTGTCTTTAAGTTGAGAACTATCGCTAATGCCGATTGAATGCATAAATCAACAAAGGGATTTTATCTAAATTAACGTTATATCATCTGATTCAATATTATCCAGGGTTTAAAAAAGTCCTGAACTTGATAGTGCAATAACCCACTATCATATGTTTAAATGGTGTAACTGTCTATTCATTTGTCTATGTGCTCAGTGTATAAGTCAGTCTGCCTCTCTTCTGTAAAGTATTTGCCAGCAGGCTAATCAATAAATAATCCTAGTTCCAGTACCACAGGTGCTTTTCATCTAGTCAGTGATTCATACTTCTATCACTGGACATGGTCTCACTTCACAATCAGCAGCAGTCTGGTTTTTTTCATCCAATTTGTTTTATAAGAATATTTCCTTGAAAAACTAGCATTTTCTTACTGCTCTGTTTTGAGCTTACAGCATTATTATCTATATATAAATATATCTTTCTGAGCAGTTGGGTACAGTCATTTAATTGGTTGGAGCTGAAAGGATATAGGTAGGTTAAAAAAACAAGATGCTTCTATTGCTTTTCTTTAATCTCTATTACTGAAATTTTTTTAAGTAACCAATTTTAAAAAGATCGTTTTTTTTTTTTTTTTTTTTTTTTTTTTGACATTTTTATTATGAATCTTTCAATCTAATATTTAATTTTATGTTGAGGAAATCCCAAAAAGTATAGGCCTTCCGGATTTGAGAAATTGATTTTAAATAAAATGTTTTCTTTGATTATCAGCCTGTTTTCAATATTGTTTGAACAAACTGCATTGAAACTTATATTTGTAAGACTTGACAAAAAGAATAGCTGAAAAGTGGTTTCAATTGTTAAGAATCAAATTTCCTTCATGATTGAATCGATTATTACAAGATTACTGCTATTTGATATACTTGGATTTATGTTAAAGTTATAAGATAATTTGAATTGAATTAATTTTATTTTTTCTTCACTAGTTTTGTTTAATATACTCCCATAGTGGTTAAACATTAAGCATTTAATTAACTCTACTTATGAGGCCATAGATTTCATTAGTTATAAGAGGAAAATAAATTCTAGATTTAAGAGCTAAGAAAGTAAGGTAGTTTGATTTTGAAGGGTTATTTTGCATCAGCTCCATGACATCAATCTATTGAGTACTTGAGAAAGTTAGCCTAGAATATTAAAAAAAATAATTAGTAGTTATACAAAATTAAGAGTTTAGAAAGTGATGTAGTTTTGAATTTTCTCAAGTAGTAAAAATAAGTTCTTTTAGTCTTGTCTTTATTCAACCATTTTACATTTGTATAGTACACATTATTATTTTACTGCCCATTGTTTAGGTCTAATTCAATAATGTCAATATGCTAAGAAACATGTAATATGTGTGTGTCTGTCTATTTACATACATGTATAGTGAATTACTGGAATTGTGTGCATGTCTATTTGTGAGAGAGAAATTCTTTCATTTGTGAAGGAATAGCTGGTGTGTGTGTGTGTGTCAAAATTTTCCATTTGCTATCCATTACTCTCCTCTCCCCATATTAAAATATTCTGCTGCTCAACCATGCTGTATTGTTGTATTACACAGCTCACTGCAGTTGCATGGAGAAATGGGACTACTGCTGCTGCTGCTAAGGATGTGTGTCAATCCATACACTTAACCCCTTTCGCATTTCAATTCTGTTTCTTAGACAATAAATCTGTTTTTAATATGAAAGGAGTAAGTGGCAGCCTCCAGCCATGAAAATGAAGAAACTGATGCAGTTTGGATTCTGGTAGGATATTTTCATAGTGCATAAATTGCATAAAATGGAATCTGGGTCCTTATAGTGAATACTTAAAAGTCAGTATGGTATCAAGAGTCCTATTTTAATTTTTTGACAACTAGACAATAAATCGGTCTTTTTTCTAGCAGGTATGGTTTAAAATGACGAAGCTGCCACATATCAAACTCTAAGTATGTAGTGCAACTCTGAATTTAAAATATTATTTCACAGTTGGTAAATTACATTATGCACACTTAAAGCCTGGTGCAGTAAATATTTTGGGTTAAAAGGCAAATTTTGACTATTGTATCAAATATCTATTCATCTTTTCTCTTTCAATTAATAAATCTGCTGTGCCTGGAATATAGGGTGAATTGAGATTCTTAATCAGTATAGTTAGAAACTGAAATTCATGAAATTATGGGGAAAAAAATTGGAAAGACCCAATAATATAATTTTGAATTTGTTTTATTTCTAAAGATATATTGCAGAAGATGAAAGAAATATTCAAGAACACGGTTTTAGCCACTAGTGTAAAGCGAAGAAGGGTCATTTTATTAAGTTGTTTTGAAATTTTAAGCAAAATATGAAATGAACAGTTTGTATTAAAAAATTATAAAGTGGATGCAAATAAAAATTTTGAAATCAATATTGACTGAAATATTGAAAAAGATGATAAAACAAAAAAAAATCTAGTAATTATTTTATATATTAAAAAAGACTGTTAAAACTGATATTTTGGTCAATTTTCTTTCAAGGTTAGTTGGCATTAGCAAATCTCACTTGTGAACTGTAGCAACCAAAAAGTTAATTTTGGATAGCTTTTCTCTATTCAACATGCAATTATAAACTTTCCAAGAATAAAAGGTCTTGTAAATACAAGTCACATGATTATTTGTATATGTATATATGTAGTATTAAAGTTTTTATTTTCTGCTGACTGTTGATAAATGTTTGCTGTATTAAAATTTATTAATGAATAATTAAGGATCACCCACTTTTGCAATTTTTCTATATGGATAAAAATTGTTTAAACTAGGGCAGTGCCTGTTCCAAAGCTGCATGTTTGAAAGGGGCCGGACTTTAATTTTCAGTCCGTACAAAACTACAGCTTCGAAGTATTTTGGTTACTTCTTTTCAGTGTGGCAAATTTAGATATTTTATATCTAAATTTAGATAATTCTAAAGAGCGGGAATCAAGGGAGATAATTACTAGAAACTGAAGATCTGTAATTTTCTATTTATTTTTATTAGGTTTCTCGAGAACTGCTGACCCAAACAACTTCAAACTTGACACTGCATTGCCTTGTGTGCTTACTAATATAACTGGCAAATGCCAACTTCATACAATGGTCAGTTGTCAAGTAATTGCAGTACATATATTTCTCAAGAACTGCTGATCCAAAAAACATTAAACTTGACACTGCTTACTAATATATCTGGCGAATGTCAACTTCATACAATGGTCAGTTGTCAAGTAATCATGGTGCATACACGCACACAGATTTTGTTCAATTGTAGTTATTATTAGATGTATATAATTTAGAAAGTGTTTAGATTGCTTAATGGGAAATGTAAACATGTTTACTTGGTAAGAAAGTAAATTCAAATTCTCAATTAAGATTGAAAAATAAGTGGGGGCATTGGGTGCCATATATATTCCATTCATTCTTTTATTTATTCATTATCAATATGTATAAACCTGAGTTGAGGTTGACAGAAATTATTTCAAATTTTCATTAATAAGTTTTGCTAAAAGTGGACTACTTTTAGAAAATGATAAAGCATGGTTATAGTAAAATTTAACAGACAAACTCCTGAAAACAAATATCCTGTATGCTGCCTGAAGTGAAAATGTGTTGTAATTCATACAAATTGATTGTTATTTCATCTATAATGATATGATTTCTGGTGTTTGTTACTGTAGCACAACCAAAACGGCACATTGCAGCAAGTGCAATATGGTTAAAATGCTCTAACTTGGAGACTAAAGCATTTTCCAGTCAAATTTGCAACTTAATACATAGATTTTTTTTTTTTCAGACTGTTGTCCTCATCTTGGTTGTTCTTCTTTTTTACATTCGTCTGTTGTACCTTATAGCTTTCTTCAGGTGAGTGTCGTAAATGAGGAGGAGTTTGGAATGTTGAGACGGTGGCCTCCTTCGAAGCGGGTGGAGGTCAGAATGTCCTCATTCCACCGGCTATGTCCCTCCCCATTTACCGACACTAAAGTAGTACCTGTGTAATAAACTTGTTTTTCTAACTTTAACAGATCTACCATACTGCTCTTTGTAAACAAGGTTGTTCATTATAATATCAAGTGTTAACAAAAATTCTAATCAATGTCTTTATTTAAATAAAATCATCTAAAAGGAATAGAGCTTATGAATATAGTAAATTGTATGTATAAAAGCATTATTTTAAGATTCTTTTTTATAATGATGAATCTTTGAGTAATTTAGATCAGTATCTTTCTTCTTTTGACCAGTGTTTATTGCCATTGATCTTGAAGTCTGATTGATTAAAGAAAAAAACATCTGCTTTGAAATTTACCTTTTTTTTTTTGTTCTTGATGATTTACTATTAACAAACTTTATTTATAAGGCACTAAGACAGTTGTTCTCAACCTTTTCATTACCATGGAACCTTTTTTATTTAAATTAATTTTCTTACGGACTCCAGGCTTTTAAAACGCCTGACTACTAATATTAAACAAGCGCACAGACCCCAGGGTTTTGAAAGGTCTGCCTAAAGAACCAGTAATACATTTTTGACCCCCCCCCCCAAAGTCAGGAACCACTGCACCAAGGTTTGAATCAAACCGTATGGCCTCCTCCAGTCTAATGTTTTAATCACTGAGCTATCATCCTAGGACAAAGATCAGATGTTGCTGCTGCTGCTGCTTTGGAATGTTAACAGTGCACCTCCTCTTATCTAATCATTGTGGATGCATAAAAGGCTACAATTTTTTTCTCTACGTATCATCACCCCTACCCTTTTCTATGAATGCAGATCTACAAACGCTGCAGAACTGCTACTTGCTTGGCGAATGGCATACAAAGCAAAAGATGCAATGGCAAATCTGCACATTTATTATAGGTCAGTGCAGTTTATGTAATTCCCAGCCAGTTGTGTCAGTAAAATAAATCTTGAAATGTACAAGGTTGTATCTGATGTAGATGTTTCTATATTATTTACACTGTATTAATAACATATAAATGATAGAAGAATCAGTGATGTCTCTAATATATCTTAAATGACATATGTACAGACAATTATGAAGAATATATATTTTTATATTTTGTATATAACATCATTCTGTTTATGCATTACACTATGCAATTTTTAAAAAAACTTTTTCTTTGTTCCTGGGTAATAAGTATTATTTTCTGATTATGTCTAAAAAGTATAGAAAATCAGAACATTGATATTTTATAATTTACCTATTTTTCCTCTTCGACAGCTTAGGGCATCTACTTGAAAGCTGCAAACCCCTTATCTAGAGCTGTGACAAATTGTTTCATAGGGCCTAATTTTATGTGCAGTGGTGGCACCAACATCCTCCGGGGGTCATCCAGTGGCTTCCATGTGACATTGTTGATACCCACATAGAATTCGGACGGCTGTGGCCAGTCCCGTCTTGGTAGTGCACAAAGTCATCCTTGCTGTCCCAAAGGCAAAGATAGCAGTGAAACTTGGAGACCCATCTTGAAGTCTCCAATGACCTCCCAGCCATACTCATCATACTTCAACGTGTCTAGCAAGGTCTTGACACTGTTGTATTGCAGGTGAAATGAAGTGCCCAGCAATTTGTTGTGATCCCCAATAGGCATCCCAAAATATGCCTTGGAGGCCTTGCACATCTTAGCAGAGAGAACTCTGAGGCAAAGTCAGTGTTTTTTCCAGGCCACAGATAAAGATCCTGGAGTGCATGGAATTCCCTAGAAGCTCACTAGGTATGTGAAAGGAGCTTGGTGTATCTTTGTCACAGTAGTTCGAGGCTTCCAGAGCAATCACAAGGCTGAAAACTAAGTGGAGCTGGTTGAGACTATGGTGAAGAACTACTGTAAAATGGTCTGCAGGCTGTCACTTAAAGCCCATATCCTTGACACTCCTCTTGATAACATCCTCTTGAGAACATGATGAAAGATTTTGGGTTCTGGTTCGTGAAGGTGAATTACAGTACAATCATAAATCTAAAAAAACTACTCTCTTCTAAATCTTTTGTGATCACTCTTTAACGTTGGTTAAAAAAGTATAATTATAATAATGAAAATAAATAGCTAACATTGTTGAGTACTCAAAAAGATATATTAGTCACATTTTATTACTTAGTACTTATGGTAGGTGGAGATATTGAAATAAGAAGAGAGAAGCAACAAATATCAATCTATTGATATAAGCAGTGAAAGTATACAATATTATGATCTTTAAATAAAAAAAAATCTAGACATTTTAACGATCAAGGGGGAGAACTTTTTGCAATCTTTATGCTTGGATATTTTAGTCTCGGATAATAAGATCATGACAAATTCTTTTCTTTTCAAACGATGCTACAAAAATATAAGAAATAGAGAATTCATATATATAAATTCCTAACGAGGGGAAAATAATTCTTGTAAGCCGTATTTTCACACGAAAGGCGGAAAAAAGAGCCCAATTTAGCATTATAGTTACCCTAAAACCTTCTCTCAGGAAATGAAGGTCTTATGAATTGAAAGCAGAAAAAAATTACTTGCAACATTTTCTTTTTTTTTTGATTTTTAAGGTAAAGGGTCTATCGGGTACCAGATGACCTTTACTAAAGATAGATAGTTTAAAATGTTTTATTACCTCCTAAAGAGAAAAATATTTGCCAAGACTTTAGAATCAATTACTCTATGATATCCGGAACATGGATCCCAGAAAAGTGCCCATCGGAATATCTGGCCATCACAAATTTATCAAGGGAGGAAAAGTGCCCATGCATGATGGGCAGTGGGTAAAAAAAAGGAAAACAAATTTTTATTAATTACAAATGAAAAGAAATAAGAGAATTCATGAAAGAAAAACAGAAGTAAGTTGTGCCAAATGTTTATAAGAAAACCTGAAATTTTCCTGGAAACTATATGATGGGAAAATTATGTTCTGATGGGCACTTTTCTGGATACCCTGGAACATACATATGTCAGCAGGCTTTAAATCAAAACTAAAAACTTTCTTGTTTCAAGACTTTCATAGTTATATGAACTCTGTAAATAAATACACTTTGTAACTGTAGCTCCTGTTCTGTGTTTTGTAAAAAAACAAACTTTATTGACAAGTTGCACTTTCTTCTTACTATTTTTTAATAGGCCTTATATTTCTTACTGCAATTGATTGCACATGTTTTCAAGCGCTTGAGGTTCCCAAGAAAAGGCGCTTTCTATAAATGAATTTTTAAAAAATTTATTTTATTTAATTTTATTTATTTATAATTATTTATTATTATTTAAAAAAAAAAAGAATTGTTGTGTACAGAGCTTTTGGTATCGGAAATGTCAATATGAATTTGTGGGGCAGCATTCACCTCTTGTGAAAATTTTATATCCAAAATTGCTATATGTTCCAGAAAATTATCTAAAAATACACTACATTTTATGCATTTACTGCATGCTAAATATAAAAAATAACACTAAAAATTGAATTGGATAATTATATTGAGTAAAATATCTAAAAATATAGAGATTTTTGCCAAAAAATGTCTGAGCCTCATCAAAAAAATATCTAAACTGATATCCAGTATATCTAAAAACAATTTCTTATGTCTAAATGCAACAAAAAATATCTAAATTTGAGTTGTCAACACTGAGTGAGGCTATAAATAGGACAATTTTGGATGTCCGATTTAAAAAATTTTTAGGGTAAAAAAAAAACGGGAAACTGTGGGAATAATAGCCATTTTCTATAATTTTCACACCATAACCAATTAGAAAATAACACTGACCACCCTGGAACAAAAATTGCCTTGCGTGGTGTAATCTTTATAACTAATAATTTAAAATCGTATCAGTTGTTTCAGCAGCTGTTATAAGTCCACTGTTGGACAAAGGCATTTCTTATCTCCTTCCATGACTATCATGATTGTGCTAACCTCTGCCTTATGTCTTACTAGCAAACTTTTCCATCTCATCTCTCCATCTTGTGTCTGATCTTTCCTACTGTGTTTACTGTCCCCCAGGCACCAATCGATTAGCCTTTTGCGTTATCTGTTGTCCTTTCTTCTTGCTAAGTACCCTGCCCATCAATTACTTGTACGATATACTTCACCTTGGTCCTCTCTCAGATCCATGTTGACCTTTTTCAATCACTAAGAGTTATTCCTAACATTGTACTTTCCATTGCCCTCTGTGCGGTTCTGGGTTGGTTTTCGAGTGGTTTTGTAAGTTTCCAGGTTTCCACCCATACGTCATAGCTGGTATTATGCATGATTATATACTTTACGTATTAAGCACATTGGCAATTTGCTTTTCAGTATGTCTCTATTTATACCAAATGTTATTTGGTAATATATATGTTACTCTTCATTTATTTATGTTGTAATTATTTCATTTTTAATTTGTTAAATTTTCATAAGTTCATTGGCATTTAATTAATGATGAAATTTTTAATTAGTTTATATAAGTTTTTTTTAATATTATTTTTGTCTTTTGTAGAATTGAATAACATTAGTTTACTTATTGTTCTATTGCTGTTTAAGAAATATAATAATTAATATAATAAAAATAGTTTTTCTGTTTGTATGTGTTACTGTAACCCAGACAAAAATGGCAGTTTTTTTTTTTAGCACTACACCCTCCAAATGCTCTAAATTGAAGACTAAAACAAATCCAGGTGATTTTCAACTGTTACATTATTTTAGGAGGAAGGGGGTTCAATTTATGATATAATTATAATGTGGAACTAGACCCTTATCCTGTGTTCATTGGGTATGATGTTGAAATGGAACATTCTGACTTCATTGGAAAATATTGTTACATCATCAAAGAATGTTTTGTTCTCATTACACTTCTTTCTTCTTTTTTTTCACTTGGATTCATATTCTGATCACACTTTCTGTTTTGTAAATTGGAGTCAAAAGTGGGGGGAACTTTTTTTTCACTTTTTGGGGGGGTCAAGGTTGATTTAAATTCTTTTTGCAACATGTTTAGAACAATTTCTTCCACTAAAGTAAATTTTAAAGGAAGAAAATCTTGAAATTTCCTGAATATATCCAGGAAATTTCATGATTTTCTTCCTTCTTACTCTTCATGATTTGTGTGTGCGTGCGCAGAGGCCACCAACTTCAACTGCCTATGCAATTGCTCTGTTAACTAAAACTATTGCGTCTTGAATTTAACGTTGATATTGACTTGGTGTAACTCTCTCATATATTATATTTTATTTGTGTACTATTGCGACTGCTTCAACAATGTCACTGACTACCTACTGGATTGGACTCAATGATAGCAGATAGACTTTTCTTTTGCTATTAATATTATTATTTGGTGTGCTGTTTGTTTTTGTTGTTTTTTTGTATGAATGTAACCTATTGTATTGGATAATGTTAGTTTGTGCTAGATTTGGCTGTTGCAATAGTAACAGTAATAGTTGCAATGATAGCCATGGAGTCCTATCAGCATTAGCTTGACCTACCACGTGGGTGGTGGTGGCCACCTCCTCCTCCTCCTTTTCTCTATCTATCTCTCTCTTTTATTTATGCTACTTTGGTTGGCTATTTTGTTTGATTTCTCTATCCAGTCAGATTACATTTTTTAGGATCTCTGAGATGGATAAAAGTTTCTAAATAATGTAATTTCTTTTCTTTTTTTTTCTTCTTTTCTTTTTGTGACAAATAAAGGATATACATTTTTATGTGTTGCAGGATTGTGTTTTGTAGGGGTTAATAGTACGTATATATTAAAACCTAATATACCTTTTTCTATATATTTCCTAAACAAAGTGAACATGTTTATATCTGTATTGGGATGACAAGCTTGACCCTTCTCCAGTGTGCCTTTGTTTTTTGTTCATTTATTTTTGTGCTTATTTTAAGGATATTCGCGTATTTAGTATCTTTTTTCTTTTTGTAATCTGTATCTATATGCCCACATTTGTGCATATAGATATGTATATTG
>VCCN01005046.1:761195-779118 GCA_006491835.1 Architeuthis dux | reverse complement strand
ATGTGCGTGTGTGAGCGGGAAGTTAGAAATCCTCCCAAGAATTTTTGTATTATACCTGTATGTGTTTGGTTTTTCCGCTTGTGTATTGTTTGAAAAAGAAAACATTAGGGATGCAAGAGCACATTCTAATCGCAGCAATATATTCTTAACATTTCTGAATTTATTTTTTACAATTTCAAATACATTTCTCAAAATCTTCATACTATTTTAGTGTATGTACAAGCAACGATTTTGAATTTGAGTTGAACATATAAAAAGACTGTTGCATTGTCAAGTTATTTATAAAAAGTGCTTGCATACACACAAAGCTGTGTACAGATGGATTATTGAAATGTTTGCTTATGCATACATTTGTACATCTACAGGTGTATGCAGATATGTGTTTATGTATGCAGGGATCATCTAAAAAAACACATTAGATTTTTTAAATGTATATTTTTTATATAAGGTTTACTATTTACATACTTCAAAGTAAATGGACTATAAATTTTCATTTTTATATTTTTTATATAAAGATAATATATCATGAATATCTATGCGCATATGGACATAACTATAATTATGATATTCTATAGAATGAAATAACAAATTTATGTGCTAATTTTTTCTGTTTTTTTAAAAAAAATTTATTTATATAAATTACATTTGTAAAACAAAAAAAAAATTTAATCACTCAAAATATTCTTTCTCCTTTTGAAATATACAACCACGAGACAAGGAACTTGCAAAATAACTAATTTATTGGAAGAAACTATTTAGAAATATTTTACCTTATTGGACAATTCTCTAATAACTGAAATAAGTGTTATCCAGCAAGAAAATGTTGCTATTGTTGAGTAATCAGCATTGAATTTAGTTAACTGATACAATAATTGATTAAGGTGATATTAATAGCAACCACTGTCCAATAGATCAGTAAAAGATCTCTCACTTTTTCTCCTACCTGATGGACAGATGCCTAATAATAGATACTGTGCAGAGTGCAGAATATTTAATTGCTGTATAAGAATAGAAACATCTATAGTGCAATTAGTTTTATATAAATGTATATGATACTTAACATAAACTTGCTACCTCTGAGCATACATATTAGCATAAAGTGTGTGTGTTATTTAAAATATTTAACTGATGTATACTTTAAATTAACAAAGCATAAAATTGTTTTATACCTGATATTTGGAAAAATTTGCTGTGCTAAAATATTTATTTTCATGTAAGATGCTTCTGAACTTATAAGGTACATTTTATTAAAAAGAATTTAGTATTAATATATATGTTATGCTGAATCAGCAAAATTGCCTAATTAGTGAATAAAACTGTATTTACTTATTTTTTGTAAAAAATGGTTAGATTTCACTTTGGATTACATAAACTTTTGATTGTAAAACAAAAATAGTTGTTTGATTAAATAAACTTTTGATGAAATTAAAAAAAATATTAAAATTACATTTTTAAAAATGTTTAAATTTATTATAGTTTTATTTGCTAATTAGGCAATTTGGGCATAACATATATATTAAACCTGTTGCATTTGTGTTTTGTACACACACACAAGATATTTAAAGGAAACTTTTTACAGATGATTTTTATTTATTTGATATTAAACAAAATAAAATTTGAATATTGACTCTTCGTCATAAACTATCTGAAATAGACATATGAAAATGTAGAATTTATATATATGTATGCCACATATATATAAATTCTATATTTTCATATGTCTATTTCAGATAGTTTATGACGAAGAGTCATTATTCAAATTTTATTTTGTTTAATATCAAATAAATAAAAATCATTTGTAAAAAGTTTCCTTTAAATATCTTGTGTGCGTGTACATTTTATGAATGAATCCTCATGTACTCTATGTAGTACATAAGGCATATTATGGTTCTATATACACAATAAATTAATTAATACACTCCTGGGCAGACCTGCATGCACCCTCAGAGAAGGTCAACGCAGTCTGTGCAGCTTTTTGTGTGACCGTTATTGAAATGTTTGGGTTTGAGATTCCGATAATAAGAAATTTATTAAATAAATTCTTTCAACTCTAAACGATATTTGGCAATCCTTTGTTTTGTGGAGGCAAAGATTTTAACCTTTGTAGAAATCGACTTATGGATGCACAAAAGGGCAAAAACAAAATGTCTTAATTGAAACCGTATAAATGACTAATTTTATTAAATAACTATTGTAAGTTGTAAAGTTCCAAATACTCATTTGATGTTAAAAACAGTGCACAACTTTTGTTTGCTGTTTTTTACATTGAGTGAGTGTGTGAAACATTCATGAAAGAAAAACAGAAGTTAATACATATATTATATTGTAATTGCTTTGAATATCACCCGGTGTAACCAAATAGTTTTTGCACTTTTTGTGCATCCGTAGTCGATTTTTACAGTGGTTAAATTTTTTTTTGGTTCACAAAACGAAGGATTGCCCGATAAATTTTTTTTTTTTTTTTTTTTTTTTTTTTTTTTACAAATAAGAAAGTAATGAAAAACTAATGTAAAAGATTATTCAATCTAACAGAAAACACACGCACATGACGAATATGTCTGCACCTTTTGTAGATATGATAATTTAGTGAGGTAGACCTAGTGGCTTATTTCCCCATTCTAGATCTTTAAATGCAATGTATATCCATTCCCTATAAGAAGGAAATCCATTTTGAAATCACAATACAACTGTTATAACTTAGCTAATGACAACCTACTGTGTTAAGATTCTCAACAGTAGCATGTGCTAAAAAGATATTGAGGAGAGATGAGTGCCACCACATTGGCAGATTGTTCATTTTATGACACATCGGGTCAAGGAGCTCAAAAGAAAATTAGGCACGGCAGAGCTCTTATTTTTCCCATATTTTAAAACATTGAGATCTTTATGTTCCTATTTGCAATGGCCCAGTAATATTTTAGTTTTTTCTCCTACTTATCTTAGTTCAGAGTCTACCAGGCCTGTGTTCTCAGCATCTTGCTCTATGGTGTAGTGAGTCCTGGACTACCTATATGAGGCAAGAGCGCCGCATCAATGCCTTCCACATGTAATGCCTCAGGTGCATCGTCAGAGTCAGCTGGCAGGACAACATCCCATACAGCGAGATCCTGCAGTGCCCTAAAATTCCCTGCTTGTACTCTCTGCTGAGTCAGCGCCGCCTTTGATGGCTGGGACATGTTCGACGCATGGTGATTGGCAGGCTGCCAAAAGAAATCTTGTACGGACAGCTGGCCATTACAAGGATGTTTGCAAGAGAGACCTAGCCTGCAATATCTCTCCGACAGTCCGCAAGGACATTGCAGATGCAGATGAGGGGTGGTCAGCTTGTATCAGAGAGAAGGGATCGAAGGAAGCGTGCTGCACCAACTATCGCAACCTAGGCGTCTCTGTACATCTGCACCAGGTACAATGTGGACTGCCACTCACAAATTGGACTATACAGCCACACCAAACAATGTCTGGACCCAAGGTTCAGACTACACTCCGGGGGCGCATCGGTTATGGTCTCCCGAGACTAAGCCACCAATGATGATGTCTAGTCTTTGCATTCATTTTCAAATCAGTCATTTTTGTTATTTTATTTAAAACGTGAATCTGCTTCATGCAGTACTTGATAAACTAGAATGCACTCAGAGAGGGCTACCTCTGGCAATGGATCCACCCTAGAATTTAATCACTTCTTCCGTAACCCATTGCCCACCCTTCCACAAAATTTCATTGTGAACTTTTGGAGATATCGTGTGGACAGACATGAACTTTTGGTAATATTATGTGGTGTTCAGGTCTCGAAATTAACGTTGTCAGCTAAAAATGTGTTCACCGAAGTTAGTCTGGAGCCCTGGTGGTGTTGACATATAATTACGACGTAGGGGAGATAATTGTGCATGGATTCGCCCAAAAATTTAATCACTTCTTCCTTAGCCCATTGTCCACCATTCCAGAAACTTTCATTGAGAACTTTTGGAGATATTGTGTGGACAGACATGAGCATATACATAAATGTTTGGAAAAATATCTCTCAATGAAAAACAATTCCTGGATCCACCCCCAAATTAAGCAATTTTTCCATACCCCATTGCCCAACCTTCCACAAATTTTCATTGAAATCCATGGGTACTTTCGGAGATATCATGTGGACAGTCGGAAAGACATATACCCAGGGTGTTAGCCAAGAATTTGCCCACCGTTCTTTTATAGGGAAGTTTTCTGAGGTCCGTATTTTTGTATTTGAAAAATGGCCAAAAAGACACAAATATATTTAAAAAAAGCTCAGCTTAATTGGGAAATTGGAATTAGGTCTCTTTTGGGAATTAGCTGTTAAAAAGCTACTGAGAATGTTGGTTAACAAACATCTTGATACTGAATACATATACCTCTCCAACTTCGTCATGCAATTTAAATCATTTACTTGCTGAATTATTTGGACATATAATATACATGGATCGATTATTTATTTTATTTATTCCTGGTCCGAGGCATAAGTGAACTAAGGGCCCCATAAAGATGCTCATCTTTTTTGATAAGGCTGTTTAAATCTCCTTAAGTATTGCCAGCCATATTTATAAAATAGTTAACTATGCCTATATCTTTCATATCTCTGTGCCAACAGGAATATTGATTTGTTTTAAATTATAAATAACTTGGACTTTATTATTATGGGATTATCTTTTGGTTTTATTTTCTTAGAAATCCAACTTGAATTTTTGTTTAACTCTTTTTAAAAAAAAACAAAACATTTTTATTTCTTGCTTTAGTTGTGACTTGCATGGGTAAAGGTTTTATTAGAAAGTATGTTTTTACAGTTTAGTATTATTAACAGGTAATCTTTCCATTCAATGTGAAAAATTATTACTGACTTATTCTTACCTGTTATTTATTCATCTTTGGATAATGAAAGATTATGTTAATTAAAATGTGAAGATTATACTTTACACTGGAAAAATGCACATTATGAAGTGCAAATCTTTGCTAAGACCTAACAATCTCCCCAATAAATAACTTATTCACACTCAACATTTTTCATATTGATTCTTTCTTAATTTTTAGTGCTTCAGCTGCAGTTTTCCTTAACAGATATTCAGATACTATTTAACCCCCTTTCCCCCTCTCTAAATAAATATTCTATTGTGACATAATCTGTATTTCTAATTTTTATTCATGTCTTTTTCTTATATCTGATGCTTTAACAATATTCACTGCTGTTTACTTCTGTATCTATCTTCCTTTTTCTTTGACAAATCATCTTTTTTAAAATTAGATTATAATCATGATCAAATTGATGACATTAGAAATGTTATAAGACCAATGTTGGGAGATTGTATTTTCAAAGCATACTTCATAGCAATCTATTACTTTTCAAGATATGTTAATTACAAACAGACACCAATAAAACACATAACTTATTAATTAGTGTAATAAACCTTTAACAATGTAAGTGTACTTTTATTTGCTTAAAGTATGCATATTCACAATTACCACTAAAATAGTAATCCTCTTATTTCAGGGATATAGAGAGAGAGGGAATGGTCATAGAATTTCTTGTATGGACTTTTACAAGATGAACAGTAACAAAGAATACTAGGTACTAATCAGTTTGAATTCAATCTATATGGCATTCTCGCTTAAAATTGATTGAATAACTGGACAACCATATGTGCAAAAAGATTTATAAGTACTTAAACTTTGCTCTCTCTGTGTATGTGTGTTGATATATATAAGATGGTTTTGCAAACCCCGGAACAGGTGGTAATCAGATGAAACAAGATCTGGAGGATATGGATTTTTTTCTCCAGTTGAGGTCTTCAATCTTTTCAGATGTGATCTTTGCTGTATGTGGTCATACATTATCATGATGGAACACCACACCTTTGTGATTAATCTAACTGGGCCGCTGTTCCTTCAAAGCAGTGTTTAAATGCTCTGTCTGCTGCTATCGTAATATTAACTGGTAGCAACTCAAAAGAACCACATCAACAACATCCCACTAAACAATTACCAAAACTTTCCATGTCATGTATGGAGGGGTCCATTTGGGGTTGTCCTCTGGTTGCCTCTACTAAGCCATTACCTGCATCACTTTATATTCTTGTAAAATTATCCATTTTTCATCACCAGTCACAAATCTGTCTATAAATGGTGAGATGCAGCATTCAAGAGAGTGCAGAGAATTACAGATATCCTCTCTTGGCTTCTGTCAAATCATGGCTAACCCATTTTCCAAGTTGCTGTGAATGACAGTGAACTGTTGAATGGCTTGTATTCAGTTTTGGAGCTAATTCAACCGTAACCGCACTATTTATACAGAGTTCAGACAAAAGCAACTGAATGACCTGTTCATGGCACATCTCAAAAGCTGAAGTCACCTTTTCTAAACCTTTCAAACCATCTTCAGCAATTTCTTTAATTTAAAGAATCTATTCCATAAACACTATAATTATTTTGGGTTTCTTCTGCAGCACTATTGCCTTTTCTAAACTCGTAGAGCATTACTTGGAAGTAGACCTGTCTATACTTGGGGGGTCAAGTTAGTAACTAAGTTGAATCATATTGTGACAATGTAACTTACACATACTAGCATTGTTATTATTTAGGCATTTTTCGACATTAATTATGGGATTACCTGATACATACAGACTACTTGCATATTAATATCTATATAGTTGAAATGGATGCCCAAATATCTGCAGATCAAATCATATATATGGGGGAAAAAACTTAGCTATTATGTAATTCCATTTCAATGTTTGGCATTCTTTCTTTTAGAAGAATCTTCTTTCAATATTTGGTGTATTTCAGGGATATAGAGAGAGGGAATGGTCATAGAATTTCTTGCATGGACTTTTACAAGATGAACAGTAACAAAGAATACTAGGTACTAATCAGTTTGAATTCATACCACTTGTGAATTTATTTCTAGTAGATTGTAAACTTAGAGATCTGATGGTCCATACCACGCACTGGTTTTCAAATGGTGAATTAACAAGAAGACATAATTAGAACAAAAGATTCTTGCCCCCAGCTGTCAATTTCTTGTAAAAGCCATATCTGATAAAAAATATTTCCATATCTGCATTCTTGATTCAACTGGTAAACAAGTTAACTCTTTTACTAATTGGTTTGGATTCAGATTTATTTCACAGTTCTTGCTTCAGTTTACTTGGAAAACAAGTTCTTATTATTACATTGTACCAGTGTAGATGGACTAAAAGTTAATTTTTCATCTATAGGTATAATTTATTGGTACAGTACAGGCCACTAGATTTTGGCTTTTATCTCTTTTATGTAAGTATTGTGATACTTATTTTAAGATTTATAAAGATATTAAGGTATTGAAATATCAGTTGAGGTGGGTCCTATTAGGCTTAGTGAAAAGGATGTTCATGATTGAATTTCCATATTTTTTTTATTATTAATTGTTAATTTGATGGTTAGGAAAGAGAATAGATCAAAGTAAATATAAGTAAAAAGAACTACCTTTCTAGGTTAAGTAAAACAAAACTATACTCACTATTAGTAAAATAAAACTAATTTGGCAGCTCAAATGACTACTAGAAGAAAGATAAAGTAGTAAATGTCAAGGTGGATCTGTCAGCATCTTTCAATAAATGCAGTCAGCCATAGCAGAGCACTTATCCTCAAAAGCACTGAATTGCTAAAACACAATATACCTTATTTCAAACATGAAGTAATAATATTCTATCAGTGATGTCTCGTCAAAGAAATGTACAGTTTGTAAATACAGTATAACCTTTATAACATTTTTACAACAGTATAAGATGTTTTCATTCTGTGTCAGTAAATCAAAAGTTAAATTAATTTCAATTTAGCAGAATGCATATGAGACGCATGACTAATAAACTTGCATTTCATGCATTCACAACCTACTAATTCAACTTTAAAGGAAAGAACCTTATAGGGTATTTGCAGACTTGGTATTTTGGGAAAGTATGTCATAACTGTAGAACCACTAAGTGCAAAATAAATTATACTACTGTAAAGATCTTTCAGTCTGCTTTTGAAAGAATTCAAATAGATATACAATGTAAAAAAAAGCAATTTTCTACAAGGTTAAAAGAAGGGAGTAGGGAATGTGGTAACCAACCTTACAAACATAATAAAATTAATTTTCTGCTGACTGCTCACACATCCAAATGTGAACCATATATATGTATAATAATTTGGTACATCTCCAGCTTTTAGCAGATGAGTAGGTGGGTGACCCAGGATGCACAAATCCAGCCATAATTAATAGATATGTGTGTGCGGTTGTTCAATATGAAATTGGTGATTTATTTAAACAAAATAAATTGAAAAAGATCTTGTAGAAAAAAATGATACTTATTTAGTCAAAATAATCTCCCTTGGCCTCTACATTTATTCCACTTCCGCAGCAAGTTGTCAATTCTCTTAAATAATTCTCCATTCAAAGAACTAATAAAGTTTTTTAAGGCATCTTTACTTTGATCCTGGATCTAAGGAAGTGGTCTAGATGTTTGCAAAAATGATAATCCTAGGTTAAGTGAATAGGTAATGATGAAAAGTTTCCATCTTCAACTGATTCAACTTGAGAATGTTATTTTTGCAACATGACAAGAGGTGTTATCAGGTAGCAAAATGACACTTTTTCTATTCCCCAAACTGGTTGCTGTCTGAGTTTTTAATGCACTATTTTAAGCTGATTAACATATTTGTGTGCAGGAATTGTTTGGCCACATTTGAAGCAAGTAATGCTCTATCAAACCACTTCTGTTCCACCAAATACTTATAACATACAGTTTTGGTTGATGTTTAAAATTCTTATCCTCAACCAGCAAATCTCAGCTTATTATACAAAATGTATTTTTCCTCACAAGTAATAATACAATGCAGTCTTGTACTGTTGAACATGATAAATACAGTCCTTCATACATTTTTTATGATTTTTTTTATGATTTCTTTTTTTTTTTGTTTTTTTTTTGTTCCTCCTTTTTAGATCATTTTCGATCATAACCTTCAAATCTTCATCATTGATTAATGGCTTTTGTTTTGTAAGTTGAAATCTCAACTTGAAAATTTTGGAAATCTTAGTGTTTGTTCCCTAAGAATATTGTCCGTATATACAAAATTTATATTCCTTGCAGTTTTAGTTCCATTATGGCCTGGTTTGAACCCATATAAAAATCATGAGTTGAAAGATTTTCTAAAAATGCTTTAGGATGGTATAAAAATTAATGGAAAAAAAATGAAACTTTTGGTGAATAATCAACAAACAATATATTATTTAAAGACAAAATATCAGTTAAATCTTTTAATTTTAAAAATTTTAAATTTGTTTTTTTAAGTGTAAAATGTCAGTTAAAATCAGCAATTTCATTTTGAACAACATACTATATATAATACCTATTTAGTGACTGAAGTAACTGTATTTCCAATTGAAACTAATAGTTGCTATTTGAGCCAGTGTTTTTAAATATTGCGTTTCAAGGGTGGTAGGCTCTCCATACTTGGAAGATGGATGCAACTTCATCTTGCCCATTTGGCCCGTTTGGCCAAACTAAGCTAGCTAAGTAAATGTCTCTTTCCCTCTCTCTCATATATATATTGATAGTCGGAGAAATATTTTAGGTAAATATATTTCCTGATCCGTAGAATATATATATTTTAGTATAAAAATATTCGCTCTACTGACTTATTGAGCCTCTTTCGGTTGGAAACGGAGGTCTATTAATAAACTTATGCATAATTGTAACTGAGTACTTTTTATATATGTATATGTATATGTATGTAGTAGTAACAGCTTTTTAGTTCAGTTGTGCTCGCAATCATATTTCGTGAAAATTAGATAATTTGATATCCATGTATTATGATAATATGCTTCTCATATACAGCCCAAATAAAAATAACAATCTTTAAGTAAAGTTTTGTGAAAAATGATCCACTAATTTTAGTGCTTTAAAATTATAAATGAATAAAAAATCAATTTTATATATTAGAAAACACTTAATATGTGATTGTATTAAACTTAAGCTTATAATTTTTTGAATCAATTTTATAAGTCCACTTGATTTATTCTGTGAAATCTTTAAGTTACTCATTTGCTTAATGTAGATCATTTTCTGACATTCATTATTAATAGGAGCTGTAAGTAAGTAGTGGCCTATAAAAATTAAGTTAAAAGAAAATTCATATCCAACTGGAGATGTTGTATATGGATCATGATGATATCATTTTGTAAGCTTATTGTACCATTGTTAATATGTAATATGATGTCATTTTTATTCTTGGAAATGAAATCTTGTAGCTACCCAGAGTTGTTATATTATTAAGGTTAATGCTGGGCTGCCTGCCATCCTCTTTTCAAATGGAATGTTTCCTTCACATAGATTAGTGTTAACATTTACTGTTAGTTTTCCACAAGTTCCTTTGTGCATTTTTATGGTTGTTCTTGCCATTGTTTAGTTTTGTTTGAATGCTAACTTAGGGACCATACTTTTTCATTCTGTGAGGTAACTTACAGAGAAAAGACTTTTCATTTTATAAAAAACTTAAATGCTGTTATTGAAAGATAATTTTTGTTTAAACTTTGAAAATAATAATAGTGTCAAATCCTTTTAAAATCTATCTCAGCTATTTTAAATTTATATTCTCAAAGAAATGTGAATCTAAGTTAATGTGTTAGATTTTTGTAGGTGACTTTTGTTTCAGATTTTATACTTTTTATTTTTCATTCGTGTAAATGTCAAATTTTATTGCAATGGTACAAAGTAATCTGGTCTTCTTTAAACTCCTTCCATAAGAATCTTGATTTGTTAGATCAGTTCAAATATCTGAAAAAAAGCATACATTGACATTTATGTATTTATATGTAAAGAGATGAGTTGGAACTCCAGTTGTAATAGTTAAACATTTTAGGTACTAAATTATCGCAAAATGGTTTTTGGTCTAAAAGAATGAACATTCAAAAAGTTAATTTTGTTTTATAGATCAAAAGGAGATACTCTTTCTGCATTCCAAATCAGTTTTAATGTATATGATAAATATATATCAATATAAGTTTGTTTGAGAAATTGCCATGTAGTTCGTTTTTTTGTTTAGAAAAGATACAGCTCTATTTTTAGTTCGTTTTTTTTGTTTAGAAAAGATACAGCTTTATTTGGCACCATTTGTTCGGCATATGTAAATTACACAAAACAATTTTTAAGCTAAAATGTAAAGTTTTTATGATATCAAAAGGTGAAAAGGTATGTTTTTACCTGTTTTACTTACTAAATAATCTTTAATGTTTGTCAAATCAACACATTTCATAGATGTAACTCTCTTGTTAACTGCTCTATTCTAGGCTTTATTATTTATTTATTAATTCATTGCGATACAGCATTTTGGAAATTGATTAAGGTCATTGAAAGTTATTGAATCCTGAGGAAAACAAAAAAGTTGAAAATTATTTGAAAAAGCAAGCATAAGCTGTTTTTAAAAAAAATCTTTTTATAAATATTCCCAATTTAAACATCTTTCCCCTGTTTCACTTGTTCAATTATTCATGCAATAGTTTCATCGCAAAATCATTATTTTGCTTCAATTTGATTGTGTCAGTTTTCCATGTTATAGGATATGTTCAGATGTTTCTATGCACATGTACAAACATTGTTGAAACCAGTTGTTGCAAGATAATTCTATTTCAATCTTATCATTGGATATAAATTCTTAATGATCATTTTCTTTAAGGCATTATTACTTAATAGATTAACATAAACCATATGAGGCACCCAGAAGCTTACCTATTCACGTTAATGATATTGAATACTGTAAATACTTTACAAACAATAACATTAAAATAATCAAACCTGGAATTAGTCCTGAAAATACTCATCTTGACTATAAAATTAGACTTATTAGTAAACATGGGAAATTAATTTTTGTTTATAATTAATTTGTTATAATTTTCACTTTTGGTCCAATTTGACTAGCTTTCATTATTAGCTATAGCCAAAAGTAGAGATGTTAAAACATACATAATAATTAATATCTTATGTTGCCTATGTATCTTGTGGAATATAATTTGAAAACTAAAACTATATTATAGAAATACTGTCATTCTTATTGCCAAAGTCATAAAAACTTATGACTAAAGTAAATACTCATCTGCTATGTAAAAACAAAGGAAAACTAATTGAATTTCTCTAAAAGCAAAAAACCTTTTCAAATATGAAATTTAAGGATACCTCAATTTATTTGCGCTCACAAGTTCATTAATACAGAACTTTAGTTGTGGATTAGGGATATTAACTTATTTCAGACAATATTTTGTAGATATTTTTTCACATGTTTATTATACATATCTATATGTACTGGAAAAATTCAGTCTTAACGAAATAATTCTTTTCATTATTAGAAAAAAATATTTAATTTTTAAACTGTATAGCTAAAAAGTGGGTCTGGGTCATCTTCCCGAACTCAGTTTTCCCGAAAGTTGATTGGCTGACTTTTCACTTCGTCGACTCTTCACATTCCCGACCCTTCATTTGCTTGAAAAACAAAGGAAGACAATTTGATTCGCGGAACAGGCATTTTATTTTCTTCTAAAATTTGTGCGATGGGGGGTGTGATAATGTTTACAATTCATGAAAAAAAAAAGCATCTATTGTAAATGTGGTATTTATTTACAATAAGATTTAGTATTTACAATATATATCGTGTATTTTATATATGATCGTGTGTGTCTGTATGTGATTTATGAAAAAAAAGGATTTATTGTTGTTTGAGTATTTACAATAAAATGAATTTTATTTCAGGTATTTGCATAACATAGGTAATTGTATAGTTTAGCCACGTAAAATTGTTTTTCATTGGACGGCGTAGATTATTTTGGTGAAAATTTATGAAATGAAGCAGTAACAATACAATTTATTTATTTACTTCTGTTTTTCTTTAATGATTTAAAAAAAAAAAAAACCATAATGAAAGCACAAACAATTACTTGTGAATTTTTTATTTTTAAATACTCATTCTAAAAAGCAAGACTAATTTTTAAATTTTAATTTTTTAAGAATTTCAAATTTTTTAAAATAAAATAGAAACTCCTCTAAAACCTTATTTTATTTTATCTGATGAAAGGAAGGTTTTTTTGGATTGAAAGCACAAAAGAATACTTGTGAAAAATGTTTTAAAAAATTGACCAGATATTTTTTGTGGTCAGTGCATGGACTTCAGATTATAAATTTTGATTCAGGGTATTATTTAATGTCAACAAGTCTTTAACAATAGCAGTAAGTAGCTTTGTGAATAGTGATTGATTTATACACATATGTGGATCATTCAACTCCCACCTACTAGCCATCTGTGCAGCTAGCATTTAATTGGGCCCATGATATGCAAATATTGGTGTATGTTGGAAAGTTGGGGATACAAATGAACAGCACCAAGCTGATGTAGGTCAAGCCTGAAATACTTTTGCTCGGTATACTTTTCATTTCATTTGCATTATTACTTCATCTAAGATTGGCACAATTTTGCATGATTAGAAAACTGGAAAACATAGTGATGTAAAGTTTGTTATTTTAAGTTTTATACTTGTCATTAGGTGAAAGCTTAAATAATTTTGGGTTGAGCATGTTTCTGTACTTGTCATTAGGTGAAAGCTTAAATAATTTTGGGTTGAGCATGTTTCTGTACTTGTCTTTGATATAAAAAAAATCAGATTCCTGTTTAATAATAAATGAGAAATGTTCTTGTAATAGGTTGCTAATGTTGTTTTTTTTAATTACTGTCAAGTTATAAGGATGTCTTCATAAATCAAATCCTAAAACATTATGTATTTTATACTCATCATTGTTTCCAGCTACAAGAAAACTGTATGTTTTCAGAATATGCTTTAGTAAGCGCTATCATTTGTGTTTATTACAGAATTAGAAATAGGAAAAAATAAAGGTAAACGAAGAAGACTGAAAATGTAACTGATTTGTACATCTTGAAATTATCTGTTATGATTTGATTTAATAGTTAAAAAGCATGTGCGTATTTATAAGTGTGTGCATGCACGCATACACTCCAAAATCTGTTTACATGTATGCAAAAAAAATTATTCTGTGTCTTGGTTATAGTTATTTATTGGCTTCATTTTAAAAAATTTTTAAAATTTATTTCAGGATGAGGTCGTTGAGAGTGCAGAGTCGTCGTCGTTGGTGGGGCAGCAGCAGACAAATCCTGCTTTTGAAGAGCTACGTGCGGCAGAGGTAGCGGTGCCATCGACTGGTGCTACCATCTTGGAAGATGGTGACACTTCAGAAATGGTCCTGCTGAAGGCAGCAGTTGCAAAAGAAAAAAAGAAAGACAAGGGTAAATTCCTGGGCAGTAGTGATCCCCCCACCCCCTTCTTTTTAAAACCCCAACTCCATCAATTCTTTACTTTCTGTATTTGTGAAAGTCTTAAAATTCAATTAATTCTATCTCAGAAGCTACAAATGGCATTTTCTTCTTTTTTTTTTAGTTTGGGGTGATGAGGTTCATGTGTTAATTTGCTTCTAGAGATATTAGAGATACTATTAACACTTCTAACCTTTTTATTTCTCAAGTGTTTTTTTAAGTAATCTATAGTATTTACTCAGATAATTTGCTTTTTTCTGTTTTTCTCCAGCCATAACATTGCTTTAATGATCAAATACATACTTTTTTTTTAACAAGTTAAATCCATAAGAATCTCATATGTATAACTGTCTGAGTGTGGCACAAAGCCATATTCATGGATCACCCTAATGGGTGAATCAGTGGTTGATACAAACATCTGATATATATGTTAAGGATTCTGTTGGTTTTGTCCCGAACTGTATAAAAGTAATGCACAGTATTGTTTAATGAGAAATCAATTTATATCCAGGCTTATATCTAAATATTAATGATGATACCAACCAAACTGGTACTGAAAATAAAACCTAAAATTTGTTTTAAACCTAATAAGAACTAGCATTCCAAGCAAAATTATGAATCACCACCACCCATATATGCTGTGTTGGGGGTGATCAATTAAAAAGTTGGAAAAAGGGATGATCAATGAATAAGTTACTTCTCTCACCTTTTGTTGGGCTGTGATCACTAAAAAAGTCTGAATTTTCAAAAAACACAACTAGCACAAACTAATGACCAATTTAGCATAAACTTACATTGCATATTGAACCCACACTAAAACCTATTTTGGCGGGTAATTTTCAAAACACAAAAAACAAAAAACAAAAACATTTTCCCTACTCATTGAGGAGAGTGTGTGTCTACAAAATTTCAAGTTTCTACTATGAACTGTAAAGGCTGGGCAAAGTCCGGATACATATAAATGTCAGAACACTTAAATAACCTAAACCAGCAACAGTGTTTAAACCGGTATGTTGTGGGTAGCGGTGATTAATAAGGTTGTTGGTTCTAAAAATGTAGTGTTATAAGCTTGACTCATAAAACTTTATAATGAAAACAAATGTCAAGATGTTGGCATAGTGTTATAAAAAAGTAATGGATGTGGATCTTGGCTCAACAAATCCTTGAATAATATACCATAGTATAGTTTAGAAATTTTATTTATATAAAAAAACAAAGCCATTAGTCTAAACAAATGGTTATGGTGTTACTGTATTTTATGAATATATATGAATTCGGTTATGATTAAAAACAAATGTTTGTGCTAATGTAATATAACATATAGAAATCTGAAAGTATTGAGAAAGCTTAAAATAGTTTTAGCCTTACATAATTTCATAAAACCCTGATTGTACATGAAGTGGTTGAAGATGAACAGCAGGTGTTTTTTCACAATTTCAATCAGCTTCTTTAACATGCTGACTCATCAAAATGAAGAGTGGTTATAAAATGCATGTCTAGTTTCCGTAAAGTGAGAGTCGGCTGGGAAGAAAAGGAGGGTAGTGGATATGTTGCTATAACAATCTCATACTATTGGCATATGTCTCAAAATTGCATCTAATAGTTGACTCAGCTGTTGGTTGGAATGATGTCACCAGAGGTAAAAGTAAATTACTTCAAATTGGCTAATTTTAACAATACTAAGTATTTGGAAAAAATAATTATTCATGCTGTATACTCATCTTTTTCAAGTGATTTTATCAAAATAATCCCTGACCATAACTTATGCAGTTCATTGGGGAACAACGAATTATCTGCTTAAAATTGAACTTATAAACTAGAAAGTGCTCAGAGAGCGCATACCTCTGCCAACGCCATTGTCAAGTGAAGTAATTGTGCATAGATCTGCTCCAAAATTTAATCCCTTCTTCCATGGCCCATCGACCACCCTTCTATGAAATTTCATTGAGAACTTTTAAAGATATTGTGTGGACAGACACAAAGTTTTGGCGATATTATGTGGTGCGGACATATAACTATGACATAGGAGAGGTAATTGTGCATGAATCCACCCCAAAATGTAATCACTTCTATAACCTAGCCACCCTTCCACAAAATTTCATTGAAATTCATTGCAAACTTTTGGATATATTGTGTGGACAGTCATGAATGTATATATAAATGTATGAAAAGAACCCCCAAAAACGGAAAAATATCCATCAATCAAAAAAAGATCCACCTCAAAGTTTATCCCATTGCCACCCTTCCACAAAATGTAAAATTCATTGAGTACTTTTGGAGATATTGTGTGGACAGACAGAAAGACAGACACGACTGAATACATATACTTTGTTAGCAGAGGTAAAAATGAAATGCAAATGACTCTGTAAATAAAAAAAAAAAACGTTTTTTTTATTTTATGAATTTGAATACAGCATGATACTCAAATTTGAATCAGAAAATAAACTACTCAAAATATATATTTTTAAGAATATCTACAGTTATCCCTTGCTATTCGCGAGGGTTAGGTGTGCCAGCAGGGTTAGGTGTGCCAGCAGGTGCAAATGTTCTAAATCCGCAAATAATTTTTGCTGACCCCCACCCCCACTTTTGGTCCCCAAAACCATAAATCTAGTGATAAAGAAGCAATTTATAGAGATCATAGTAGAAACTCTTGTGACTGAATCCACAGTTCCTGGAATATAACAGAGCAAACTAGTCATGACTGGCCAGGACCCTACCCCCACTGGGATATCAGCAGATAGGATCTAAAGACCACTCATGCAGAGGCATATGAAATTGTAGTGGACCATGCTATCTATGCAGCAACTGAGGAGGGGAAGCATGTCGGATTTGTTGCAGATGACACTGATGTCTACATTATGCTGCTGTATCACTACTACAGCCACTCCCTCACTGCCCAATATGACATTAATTCTTACATGCCTGGAAAGAGGTGTCATTGACATAGGAGCTATAGTAGACAAACTTGGAGAACTATGCCTTGAACTCTTACCATTTCATGCTGTGAATGGATGTGACTAAGTTCCAATGCACCATGGTACATGGGAAAGTGTGGAAAGCTGTTTAAGATGGCAGGTGTTGCCTTAGTTTGTTTAGTGATCTATCTGCAGACATAGAGGCTGTTGTAAGCCAAGCCACAAAGTTCATGTGTGCTTGCTATGGAATTGATGATGTGACCTCTATGACTGGTGCTAGAGTGAAGGCATGGATGGCAAGGACCAGGAGAAAGACTGTAACTAGAATGCCAAAGCTTTGCTCTCTGCAGCCAATGTCAGCGGCCTTCAGAGAGAATGTAAATAGTGTGTTATCTGGGGGATGGCTATTAAACCCAAATGCAGATCCCGCTGAATATGAAGAGGAATGAAGAAACCAAGTCCCTCCAGCCTGTCACACTCTCAACGTCACGACAACCTGCACCAGTATTATGAGGGTAGTCTGTTGTTCTTGCACTACAGAAACCCCATGCAAAACCGGGGCCTGTGATGGTGTATCTGCCAATCTGGCTTGTGCAATGTTTTGTGTCAAGGGAGTTCTCACAGTAACAATAAACAAACAATACAAGTACCAGTCAAACATTCTG